>VXBJ01002850.1:252523-264387 GCA_013400055.1 Nycticryphes semicollaris | reverse complement strand
GGGGGGGGGGGGGGGGGTGTCAGCCATGGGCTCACCCCCGGCCCCCAGCTCTGGCTTTGCACAAAGCCTCCGAGAGACAGAGCTAGGAGTCAGTGCTCTCGTCTCCTCTAAGCTGCTCCAGCTAAATCAAATTTTATTGAACTTGACTACATTTTAGAGATAAGGACTCCAGGTTTACAAATAAATATTTAACAACCTTTCCTGCTGCTAAAAGAGTTGCTTATCCAGACCCCGGGCTCTGCACTAAGTGTTCCTGTAGCTATCTGCAAAATAGCAAAACAAAAGGAGCAGCTTTAATTTGCCAAACACGTTCCTGTCCATTTCCTCCTCTCTCCATCATTCCCCCTGCGTCCACTGTGCATTTGTGGGCCCTGTTGCTCTGTCTCTCCCTCCTCCCCACCCCACCTGCTCCCTCTTCTTCCTCCTCCTCTTCTTTTCCCACCCAGTCCCCAGAATGCAGGGGTTGGTGATGCCTCCTCTCCTTTCCAGTGCCCAGGTACGGCCAGGGATGGGTGGAAGTAGGGGCTGGGGAACACAGGGTGGAGGGGGCAGTTTCCCTCCTGGGACCTCGATGCTTCACATGAGTGAAAAGAAACAAAAAAAAAATAAATAAATCCTAAAGTAAACCCTTGTGAGAAACTGGACCCATCGGACCAGGACCTTACAGCCCCGAGCGCTGCCAGGGCTGGTGGTGGGCAGCGGACGGGGCGGCTGGAGGCACAGTGCTGGCCTGGGAGAAGGAAAGCTCCTGCTGCAATTCCACTGGGACTTCACTAATGGATGGGTGTTGATGAAGGACACGAAAACAAAGGGCTGCCCTGTGCCCTGTCCTGTCCCCAAATCCTCCAGAAGCAGCCCAGGAGGGTGTGAGAAGTGGGGGAGAAACGGGCAGACACTGAGAAGGATCTTGTGCTTTGTTCAGGGTGGTGGGGACGCAAGGCANCGCTCCCCCTCAGCCAGGGGAAAGCGTGACTCTCCAGCAGGAGCTTTTGCTCAGCCTTCCAAAGTATCTGCTTTCAGCTGCTCCACGGCAGGAGCCTGGAATAGTTGTGCCGCAACCAGATCTGCTCTGGCAGTTGCTCTGAGGCTGTAAAAGAGCACTAAGAACTATTTAAGATGCAAATCCCCTTCCGGCACTGACACCGCCTGGCTGGCACCAGAGACCCCCAGCAGCCGGCCCGAGAGACTGCCCTGCCCCAAAGTGGTTTCCTCATGGCAATGGGCTCTTCCACCCACAACGTGGTGCCCCCAAGTGCTGCAGGGGATTAAGTCAGGGCAGCACCAAGCCAAAGGGCAAGGAGAGCAGAAAGAAGGGGAAAGGGGATGCACAGGGAAGGAAAGAGCTCGCAAGTGGGCACAAGGGCTGGGGACACTGGAAGGGGAGGCTTCGGTTCAGCCATCCACTGGTTTAGCTCTGGGCTGTGGTTCTGCTTGATCCCACGCTGGGACAGATATGTACGCTGGAGGGACAACCGGCAATGGCCCAGAGCCAGCCTGGAGAGTGGTTTTCAGGCTTGGCAGGCAGGTTATTGGAGGAGGGTAATGGGAAGGAGATCCCAGTTGTCTCTGCAGGACGCTGAAGCTCAGAGCAGTTTTTGCTGAGGCTGTTTCTTGCTGCGATCACATCTGTGCAAGAGCTGCTCACCCTCCTCACACCTTTGCTCCTTCCTTTCTAACTCTCTTTGGCTGCACATGCTTCAGTGCCCCATCAGCAAAGAAAACATCCTGACAAGTGATCAATAAGTAATTGCAAAGGCAGCTGTGGATGCCGGGGGCGTAAAGCCCTGAGCCAGCAAGAGATAAATGAGGAGTGTAAGGGCGCAGCGCACCGTGGAGTTCAGGCCTGGCGCCAGCCCCACTCCCCTGCTCCCTGACCGAGGGCAGCCGGGACAAGAGCTAAGCCCACCGCTGCCGCAGCCACTGCTGCTTGCTGGTTTGGTGCTTCCCACGTCAGGCAAGATGGGAGGAGGTTGGCTTTTCTTCTGCTTGCAAAACAAAGAGCAGCAGAGCTGTGTTTGCTGGGAGGAGATGGGGTCAGCCTTGGGACACCAGCACCAGAGATTTTTCGGGCTGGATTGGCAGGAGCGCGAGAGAATGGTGCGTGCTGGGAGTCTGGGAAGAACGTGCACCAGGTAGTTGAATGGGGCTTCTTTTTCTTTATTTTGGCAAATCTCCTCAGGATTCCTGTCTCAGTGGACACGGGCTGGGTCATCAGGATACTTCAGGTGCTCACCTGAAGGCACCCAAGTGATGAGGAGCACTGGGGAGAGGCAGCTTCGGTCTAGCATGAGGGTCTCTGCAGGTGATTGTCCTTCCCTGTCCAGAGATGTGAAGGAGGATGGAAAGATCTCACCCTCTTCTTAGGGCTATGGAAACATTTGTACTGGAGAGGGTAAAGAAAGTTCTGTCCAATGAGTGTCTTCTGGGAGAGGCGCCAGGGTCACGATGACATTGCGAAGCCACCCCTCGTGCTCTGCCTCGATGTACCCATGGCCAGCGAGGAGTCACAGGACATGGCCATCCCCAAAGCAGCGCCTGCAAAGGTGCTTTGGGGACAGCAGGGCACTGGTAGCTTGGGCCACTGTCCCCACTCCTCCTCATGCAGGGAGAAAACAGCCTTTACCTCCCAGCCCAGCCATGGCTGGCAGCTTCCTCTTCTTGTTGCACTGGAGGGACTGTTTTTTCCTGAAAATCACCTTGAGTGGTACCCAACATCTTCTGTGCTCCTCCGAGCTCCCCAGGAGTGCCCCAAGCAACCCCCAGCAAAGTCGAGGGCCCAAGGCGGGCAGCAGGGGTGGATTTTGGACTGGAGAATGGGGGACATCCCAGTCAGCTCGGCTGCTTTGCCTCCCCCGGCTCCGCACGCTCCGGTGCTGCTGGGGTGGGTGGCTCTGCGTGGCTCAGCACCCTGTCGAGGCGCTGCTGAATCAGCTGGAGCACAGCTGGACGGTGCCTGTGCTAAACCCAGCCTTTCTGTCAGGGGCAGAACACCACCTGATCTAGCATAAAAGTGGCTGGTACAAAGTCACCCTGCTGCCAGAGCACGTTTCCTCCAGAGCAGGAGCAGATGGCATTTCTGTATGGGGCCACCATGGTCAAGTGACTGGTGGCTTCCCGTCTGCCCCAAGCCCGGGCACCAGCCCCCAGGAACGGCCCCTGTGTTGTGGCCAGTGCCAGCATCCCAGCAGCGAGGTGGGCAAGCCCTGCCAGCCTGAAGGGCTACTCCTGGCAATCCCAATGCACAAACCACATCTGGGGGCACTACAAAGGGCCTGGCATCAAGACAAGCTTCTCCCTCCCCACCGCTCCCTGCCTGGGGACATCCCATCCCCTCCAGCCATCAGCCTCTGCCAAAAGGGTGTCCCCATGGCTCTGCAGTGCCCTGGAGCTCTGCTTAGCACCCAGAGCAGAAAACCAGGGCCCCAAGAAGAGATGAGGGAGATCCTCCAGCACCTTCTGCCCTCCTTTGCCCAGGGCTGGCTCAGCAGGAGATCAAATGCTGAACCACCCCGACATCCTGACCCCATGAGGAACCTCACTCCACAGGGCCATAAGGGGACACCAGAAAAGCTTTGCGATGTGACACACACCCCTCCTCCAATAGCCACAGGTCTGAGCTGCCATGTCCCCACCATGTCCCTGCCATTGCTTGAAGGCGGAAACCCCAGATCAAAGTCCCTAACGCTGCACAGCCACAGCAAGCGGGGACCAGCGAGTCTGTCATGAGCCTGTAGTGCTACAGAGCAAGGCTGCTGCCAGGGACTGACCATGTTCCTTACATTTAATTTAAGCTTAGACCACACTTAGGGCACCACTTCTGTTCCCATGGCACATCCCTTAAATATCCCTGCGACCAGTGCAGGATACCTAGAAAAGTACAAGGGCTGCTCCGAAACGCTGCGTCTTCCCCTGGAAACCTTTGGGATAATAGCAAGAGGACTTCAGAGCACATAAACCCGGCAGCTCTGCTGACTCCAAGGAAACCTGCTGATTTACCTCCCTTTAGGACTGGCCCTGATATTTTTATACTGCTGCCTAAAATAAGTGGCCTCAGAAGCCTTTTGTGAAAGGCTGACAGCGACCCAGCAAAGATGGGTCTGTGGTAGCCCGTTGGTGAGATAAGCTGCGCAGGACAATGAGGGGACACCGTGCTGCCAGGACCAGTGGCCCCACAAGCTCTGGGTGGCATCGGCAGAGCTGTCCCTGCCTGCAGGGACACAGGGGCAGAACAGGGTGGTGGGCTCAGGCAGGGGCATGACTGTGTTTCAAGGCACTGTGAGAGATGAAAGCCCTGTCTTCTCCATCCACCTCCTTTCCCGACTCTTTCTTCCCACAAGCCAGATCTCTCACTCTCTCCCCCCTCCCCCCACCCAAGTTATTATTAAGTTTTGTTCACATAATAACAAATTTAGTGCAGCAGGAATTTCCAGAAAGAGAGAAGTGGAGAAAATAGGGAGCCAAAGAAAGAATGAGTGATGGCAAACGTAGAGAGAAGATTCCTCTTCCCAGCCTGGCTTTCTCTGTGCTGCTTTTACATATACAATTCTTTTTTCTTTCCCCCCTTTCTCGCTTGTTTGATTTTTGCATTATTTATGGCCTGTCTTCAGGGCCTGTATTTGCTGTTATTGTTTCATTCAACAATAAAATAGATTAGATAAAAACAAACTGTGCTGAGCCACGGCTGAGCCCGCCTGTCCTGCAGTCAGCCCTACCCTGGCAGCCGGGCACAGCAGGTGACACGGGTGCGAGTGGCCAGGCAGTGCCAGCCAGAGGGGGACGAGGGGTCACTGCCTCGCCACCCCTTCCCAACCCCAAATCCCTGTGGGCAGGGAGGTGCCGTGTGATGTGGTTTGGCCAGGATTTGGGTTCCGGGTGCTGCCACCCCTACGGACATGTGTCCTCTGCAGGTACAGGGGCTGCGCACAGAACTCCTGGGGTCCTGGCACTGCACCCAAACCCCAGTTCCTACCCCCAAGCAAAGAAGGCAAAATGCTGGTTGGGAGAAGGAAACAAAGCACTGGAAACTCGGGGTGTTTTTAGGGCAATTTCATGAAACCCAATGCACTGATTTCACTAGCAAGGGTGCCCCCAAGCCGAGCCGGCAAGTCTCAGCCCTTGGGCGTGCTTTGGGAACACCCAGTGTCGTGCTGGGGAGGAGCTCGGTGCAGGGCAAGCAGTGCTGCCCCGTGGCTGCAAAGCAGCTGGAGCAGGGGCTCGGTGGGTTTCATGCCCACGATACAGGGTGTCAGCACGTCCACAGCCTCAGCCGTGCCGCGGGGAGCTGCGCTGTTCCCTGGCCTTCTCTGTCTTCCAGCGGGTGACTGCGCTGATCCCGGGGGTGCAGAGGAAAAAGAGGGACCCACCGGGGGGATGGAGCGGTTCCCCCACTGCCCTCGATGGAGGGCTGCTTTGGGGGTGGGGGGGCTGTTGTGTTTTTCTAGAGCTGTAAGAGATGCTTTCCACCCTTCCCTCTTTCTCCCCAGTGATGTTGATAATAATAATACCGAGCCTGCACTGTGGGCTGTATGTGAGAACAAAAGCAATCACGGGGAAATACAGTGCATAGAAATTAAATCGGAAATGCAAGGCCAGGGTTTCCATTTCGGTTCAGCTTCTGTATCGTTTCCCATTGAAAAGGATAAACAGGCTGAGCACAAATCAGTTTAATGGCAGCACCTAATGGCAGCGCAATTCCATGTTTCCCGGAGCAAATCGTAGCTCAAGCCCAAAGTGACAGCGTGACACGCAGCACACCAGCTCCATGGGACGGCCACACCACAGCACAGCCCCAGTTGAGCGCTGGGGGGTCACCGGGTCCCCCACAGGACGTGCCACCCTCAGCAGCAGTGCTGAAACAACCTGGTTCATCGAGGCGCAAGAGCGGGGCTGGTGTCCGGGCTCGGGGATGCCAGTGGACCCTTCCCTGCCCAATTCCCAACATCGCCAGGCTCACGTTTAAGGTTGGACCATATAAATTTGGCTCTCCCCAGCCTGAAGGGGCAGTAGGAAGTCAGGGTTTGGGTATGGGAGGGAGAAGTTTGCCCACGTGCCTGTGGAGGGGGTAAGAAGAGCCCCCGAGAGTGCTCAGACTTTGCTTGCCACTCCCCGGTTGCCTCCAAGGTCTAAATCAGTTGTTTCCCATTTCACACTTGACATCTCAAATCCAAACAATGAGCTGAAAGAATAGATCACGTCAAAATATTTCTGCTTCTCCCTCCTACGAGAATTCCCCATCAGAGACCAATCCAATTAAGGTGCTGGTTATGAAATTAACCATAATTACAAGAGCGATATTTAATGTTTTGCATTCTGATGAAGAAACAGAAAGGAAACGACCGAAAATAATAAGATTGTGGGTCCTACTGAGATAACTAAGAGCAACGTGGGGTGGTGGGGAGCAAGGGCTGTCAGGGGAACAAGGGCTATGTGGGATGGCCGGGGCTGGGCTGCACCATGGGTGCCTGGCCCAGGGACCCCACAGCAGCAAAGGCAGGGGCTGGGTGCTCATGGGCACATCCCTTGGGGACCAGCCTGTCCCCTAGAGCAGGGACCAGCCCAGCCTGATGGCTGCCAGCAGGTATTTTGCCATTTGAGCATCACTCAGATGGTGATGGGCTGCAGGAACCATGTCTTGTGAGGCACAGCTCAGTCCTGCACCTCCTCACCCTGTCCCCACTCTCTGCGGGGACCCTCTAGCTCACCCACAGGACTGTCCCCAGCTCAGGACACCAACCTCAGCCCTGAGACAAGGGAGCTTCAGTGGGCAAAGCCTTTAGGACACCTGGGTCCTCCTCTGAAGCCCAGGGGAATCCATGTGTGGACACATGTCCACTGCAGGATGCCATGGGCACCGAAAGGCTGACTGGCTTATAAAGATACATCAAAAAAATACGGAAAAAACCCATGCAGAACAGTTAAACAGAAGCCATTTCTGCGCTTAACCAGGAGAATCACTGAAACCAAGCCAAGCTCCCCGGCTCCTGTGAGAGGGATTCTAACCTGCTGCCCAGCCCAATCCCACAGTAATGGAGCTGCTGTTTGCATGGGGCACGGAGCCACAGAGGGCAGGGGGCGGTGGCCAAGGTGTCAGTGAG
Source organism: Nycticryphes semicollaris (assembly GCA_013400055.1). Taxonomy (NCBI): domain Eukaryota; kingdom Metazoa; phylum Chordata; class Aves; order Charadriiformes; family Rostratulidae; genus Nycticryphes; species Nycticryphes semicollaris. The sequence goes on along the minus strand of VXBJ01002850.1, from coordinate 257,293 downwards.
GCCAGAGGGAGGGCTGAGCTGCTGGTGGGGCTCACGGCAGGGCTCCCCCAACATGGCCACGCTGTTGGCCGTACATCATTACCTTCTGTGCATCCTCTTGGCACAGAGGGTAAGGCATGGCCCGGATGGCTTCTGTCACTCCTAACTGCTGCTCCCACGAGGTGGGAATCAACTGATTCTTGCCCCAGCATGGCCATTAACTCCAGTGCTGTGGGGTCTACGCTCAAGCTGTGCCCCCCTTCCCGAGCCAGCTGGCCTGACCTGCTGCTCTCAGGGATGGAGGGAGCCTCATGTTCTCCGCCCGGGCCAAAGGGGAGATGAGGCCTTCCATGGCATTTATTAGCATTTATTCAGTGGCCTGGGTCAAGCTGACAGTTAACGCTGCCTGCTAAGGCACGGCCACCTTTGTGTGACCTGTCTTTCTCCTGGGTTGCCATGCCAAGGAGGGGGGCAGAGGCCACACTGTGCTGCTGACAGCACTCCTGGGGTTAGGGAAGCACTGGGGGGATGGGGGGCACAGCTAGTTTCTCCCCTTCTCCAAGCCTGCCCTGTCCTTGGATGCTCCTCCCTCTGTATTGCACATACCCTGACACCATCCCAAAGGCTGCACACTCAAACAGCCACCAAAACTGGCTGTTAGTAAGACGTGTCCCCAGCCGGGGTCACAGGGAGTGGGGACACACGGCAAAAGCAGGGAAATCTCTCTCCATGCAGCCATTCCCTTCTGCACGCTCCAATTTTTACTCCCCCAGACAGAGAGAGAGAGAAGAGGGGGAAAAAATGGGTTTGGAAGAAAATTGAGGCCATGGCCTTCAGTTGCTTTCTCCCTTGATTTTTCTTGGGTTGTTTGATTTGAATTAAGCATTTGTAGCCCTCTTCTCTCTCATCTCAGCCTTCCTCACTACCTGACAAGCTCTTCTGGCGCTTTTCCCACCAAAAGCCATTTCTGCTCATGGTAGGATAAACCCCACTCCCTTCGCTTCCCAGGGTTTAGCAGAGGAGGGAGGAGAGCTGCTGACTCAGTGCATTGTGTGTGTTTGAGACCCGGGCAAACACCCTCCTTCGCCAAGCTGTGCCGTGACTTGCACCACCATCTGTGCCCTCCTCTCGCCGGCTCCAAATCACTGCCACGGTGGCTGGTGTCAACTATAGAGGGTGAATATGGGGATGCTGGACAGTCAGCCTGTACCATAGAAGGAGAGTCAATAGGTGCTGCTGATGTCCACCCCAGCACCAGCACTGCCCAAGGGCCCACAAACCAAGGGGGAACCCAAGGGCTGGCAGGGCTCAGCTGAGGTGACATCCAAAAGTGTCTCTCCACCAGTTTTCACATCTGAAACTTCTCAAAAGAACCCCTATTTTCCACCACAATGTTGACAGAGATGTGCCAATTGCAAACATGTCCTCCCTAGCCTTGAGGGGATGGGTCCAACCCCCAGCCCTGACACAGGTATCACCCCCGAGCTGTCACAGCAGCCCCCATCCAAGAGCCATCCAACACCCCCAGGGCCCACCACCACCCAGCATGTGACAACCACATACGTGAGGTAACACCTGATGGAGCGTGCCAATCCTCATCGAACCAAAATAGGGTCGGTTGTCCTTTATAATTCAGCAACTGTAATTACACTCTAATTACACTATAATTGTGGCGTTATTATACAGTGATTTATCAACCTCGGACGTTAAACCTCAAGTTACAGGATTTTATACTTCTTACATCCATCAAGCAGTATATACTTCAGCATCATTACAGTGACTGTATTAAGTAGGAAACTAAAGGAATAATAAGTCCTGAATTATTCAGTCGTGCTGTTAACCTTCCAGTGATATGAAACAGTGGTAATTAGAGGTATCACAGAATAATTACGTTATAGGTGTAGAGTAACTGCAGCACGGTACGGTATTACAGAAGTATAACCGTTCGTTTTGTAATTAATCCTTCCACAGAAAGGCTTGGAAAACCTGACTCTTCCCCAGGTGCTGTAAACTCAGCTCCACTACCTCCTCCAGCCGCTTCCTGTCCATCCCATGGGAGCCTCAGAGCAAGCTGGGGCTGCCCGAGCATGGGGTGCCCCTGCCCAGCTCGGAGCTGCTGGCTGGGTGCTTACAGCTGAGAGAGAAGCCCCTTAGTGCTGCCAGGTAACCTGCAAAGTCCCCACCAGGGACACTGCTGCCTCTAGAGAGTGTCTGTCCCCATCCCAGAGCGGGAGCACTGGGAAGGGAGAATAAGGGCCTGGCTATAGGGAAAACTGCCCCAGCGTGTCTGCAGGAAGGCACAGAAGCTTTAGCCTGCGGACACATCTCTTTCTCAGTCATGCTCACCAGCCTCACCAGGCTGAGAGCTTCAGAGACCGCTCCTCCTCGGTGATATGAAGCCACTGAGCTGACATGCTCCAGGAAGGAGCCAGGAGCAGCAGGGGAGAAGGCACGGGCAGCCCAGGCATCTCCTCCCACCAGCCCCAGCCCAGGCTCTGGGTGGGGGGCTGAGAGGGGCTTTGTGCACCTGGAGACTGAACCTTCCCCTTGGCTCCGTGGCACCTGGGACAAGCACGGGGCACTACTGGCCATTTGCCTTTGCGAGAGGTCCAGGAGAAGGACAAGGCATACACTTGAAATGGGGGGAGTGGACGGAGAGGAAGGGGGTCAAACAAAGAGGTATGAGCTGTGGTGGCGTGGGGCAGGACTAGCTATCTTTGGGGTGGGGATGGGTTGGGCAGTGCAGGCAGCCCTGGTAAGGTCCTTGCAGCCCCCATACCGGAGGGGTGGCTGGAGGCACAGCACTGCCACTGCTTCACGGACGTCTCTGGCAGGCGTGAAGGTCAGGTCAGGGCTGCTGCAGGTGGCAGAGTGGGGAGGAGAGGGTTAAGGCTGGCGGGAGGGCTGGGATGGGGATGTGGAAGGGCTATCATTTCAGAGCCCAGCTCTGGTAGGTGGTGCAGAGGAAGGGGAGATGGAGGGAGAAGGGGGAAGGAGCAGTTCTGTGGAGCAGAGGATGCCTGAACTGCTCTGCCCATGCTCCCCCCACGGGCCGAGAGGCTGGAGAACAGTGTGGGCTGGGGGCGAGCATGGGGCTGTCACACTGGTCCCCTGCTGCCAGCAGGTAAAGAATTGCTTGCTGGAGAAGGCGTTTGCTGTGGAAGGACCATGGATGGTGATGGCTTGGGCAAGGTGGCAGCTGAGCTAGTGACAGGCAGAGAGAGGCAGCAGAGCCTGGGTTTTGCCAACCAGCACGCACCCACGGCAAGAAGACCTGATCCCACCGGTGCCCACACTCACCCACCGGCCCTCCCTCCCTCCCAGCGCGAATCACTTTCACAGCACCAACACACCCATCCCTCCTCGGAGGTGGCACCTCCAGCACCTGGAGCGGATCGTGCCTCTGCCCTTCGCCCGGAGCTATTTATACATGCAAAGCACAAGGTGAAAAAATCCGATAACCTACACACGGCATCAGAGAGCAACAAGCAATGGCATTGCCTGGGAGGGCTCCCACAGCCCTCCTGGCCAGCAGGCTCTGGGGCATCCTGGCAATCTCAGCTACCCTGCAAAGCCCCTTCAACGTTAAGCCCTTCTTTTTACTGCCAGAAGCCAACCAAAGGCTGAGCCCACGCTGACAGACTGACCCTCCCCAGCATCTCCAGTTCTCCAGGCTGGATCCTGTGCATGGGGCTGAGCCCGGGGAGGGGACAGACACACGACCCTTCAGTGCTCCCACATGGGGAATCACCCCATCCAGCAGCAACTCCCTACAGTCCCAACTCACCTGCCTCCAGGCTGGGGAGCTGGGCAGGGAGGGGTGAGCCCCTGCCACAAAAAAATCACTCCCCATGGCTCCTGCCTGGTCACTCAGGACTGTTGAGCTCTCCCTGCCTGTATTTAACCCTTCACGTCTCGCCCTCGGGGACAGACAGAGAGCTGATTACTCCTCTTGAATTAACCCTTGCTGGCGGGGGAGCTGGGCGTGAGGGCTGATCCCCCTGCTCCCCAGCAAGCCCTGGCAGGTACCGCTGTCCCGGCCATACCCTACCTGAATATGTAATCTGCTCCGGGCTGGCTAACTCATCTGCTTAGCTCCCGAGGGGAAGAGGAGGGCTCCCACATCAGGATTGCAGCTCTGCACTCGCCTCAGCACCACCGAGCCCCAGCCCTTGGCTGGGCGAGTCAGCCAGCCTCGGGTGGCCGGAACCCCAACCCCGCACGGCAGCCCCGCACTGGCTGCATGCTGTCCTTCCCGCAGGCGCTGGAGGGGCTGCGGGGAAAGGCAGGGGAGAGGCGGGGGTGCTGGGGAGGAGATCAGCGGAGGGAAAACGCCCGAGCTGAGCAGGGCGGTGGAGGTGGCAGAGTCAGTAACGGCGGGGCTGGAGGACAGCAGGGCCCGGGGCCGCACACCCAGCGGAGGGCAGCCCCCAGCCCCGCTCTACCTTCCTTGCACTGCGGTGCCCGCACCGCTCCCCACGACCCGGACCCGCACCCTGGGGCGCGGTAGCAAACCCGGCACCGGCGAGCACCCGCTGCACACACACACACACGCACCCCCTGTGCCCTCCCCAGTGCACGCACGAAGTTCCCAGCCGGGCACCTCCGAGCATCGGCGTGGGTCCGGCCGAGGGCNTTACCTGCATCTCATTCTCGCCGGCGATCTCCTTCGGTCAGAAATGGCATCTCCCCTGGCCCCCACCCCCTCCGCCAAAACCTCCACCTGCAGTAACGCAGCTCCCCCTCTCCGCAGCGACAACACGAGAGGCGGCGGCGGCGCTCCCAGGTCCG
>VXBJ01002850.1:154213-252244 GCA_013400055.1 Nycticryphes semicollaris | reverse complement strand
GAGGCACCGGCAGTCTCCACTCCTCCGCCGCCGGTGCAGCCTCGTTGCTCGCGGAGGTCGGACTAGTGGAGCGTTGTGGGTCAGTGCCCAACCCTGCCTGAGCCTGCTGAGGGAAGATGCCAGGCTGCCCTGGAGACCTCAGAGGGGTCCGTTCTACAGCAGCCACCTCTGCAAAGCCTTTTGCTCCTCTTTTTTCACTGCCTTTCCCTGCCCCTGCCCCAACCACCCCAAGCACATGAGAGGAAAAGGGCTGCCAGGGGCCGGGGACACACACACCTCTGAGGACTGACTTGGGAGCCGGTGATCCCAAAGGGCCTCCTTGGAAGCTCGGCACATGCTGAGCTGGAGGCATCTCATTCAGGTTTCTAAGTGCTGCCCACTGCTTCACCCCCTTCCATTATGGACACTGATTTATCGAGCAGCATTAGCAGATTTGCCCAGTGCTGGCTCTTCCAGCGGAGGCTGATTTCTCTGGCAGTAATGGACACAAGCCTTGCTTCTAATGTGCATTTCCCCTTCTTGCCTCCTCTCAGCAGGGCTCTCCTGGGGTGCTTCCCGCTCTGTTCTGCTTCTACCCAGATGTCCCCACAGCGTGGCTGGCTGTGGGCCAAAGTGGGCCCAAGGCAGCTGCACCAAGGCCCTCCGAATTGGCACGGGCTGGGGCCAGAGGCTCTAATGGGAGTCCCTTCGCTGGGTCCCATGAGCCTTCCCTTGGATGGCTCTTTCTGCCAGTGGGAGCTTTTGAGGAAGATGAAGGCTTGGCCTTCCTCCACCAGCCACTTAACTAAGCCCAAGGGTGGAGATTCCCATGCAGAGCATCCCTCAGGGCAGGCCTCCCTTCCTCCCTTCTGCGAAAGCAGAGCTGCCCTCTTGCCCCAGGCCTCTCCTGTGCAATGATGTCCCTCCCTGGGACACCTGTGCGTGCCCACCACGGCGCGCAGAAGCCCAGCGGCTGTCCCGAGTTCGTGTCCCCACAGTGGGCTACCAGCAAACCCAGGGCAGCTCAAGCCCCACTCCATGCTGGGAGGCTGCTGCCTCCCTGCAGCCTGCAGTGGAGCTCCTTATCCTGCTTGGCACATGGCAGCTTCTGAGCGGAGCAGGAATAAACAAAGGGTAGGCACAGTGAGCTCGCCAGCTGAGGGCTGAATCACTCCTCCCCACTCCCGCTTGCTGCTCCTGCCCACTCCGAGGATGCTGTCTCTCCTTCGGCTGGGCTGGGCTGGGAGGGTGCAGCCCTGCATGGGCTTGGGGACAGAATCCTCCTGGCAAGAAACAGGGGGGTGTCTGTGTGTGTGTGAGAGAGAGAGAGAGCTCCTGTGCATGCGCCCTCTGCTCCTGACTTCAAGGAAATCCAGGCCTGGCCCCCCTCTCAGTGGTCCTCAGACCTTTACTCAGCGCAGATCGATGCCTCTTATTATTAGGGCTATTTCAGCGATGCCATCGATGTTAATAGCACTTCACAAACACAGACAAAGCTGGCAATCTGAATGTGGCCAGGGAAAAAAAACAACCAAAACCAAACAACATAGAGGACAAAAGACAGGCTAAGAGTTCTGAACGCTGCTAATGCTTCCCCCCACCCCGCTGCCCAGCCCTCCTCCATGGTTTAAACCTCACTAAAGTCCAGGGCACCACGTATCCAATAATAACAACTCCAGAATAATTCCCGGCATTGTCCGGCGTGAGCCAGAGGGGAGCCACAAAGACAGAGCAAAGGCACTGTGTGAGCGGCGCCGGTGGCTGTGTGAAAGCGATGCTATACACTGCCTGGAAGCAGGGGGCCTTCCAAGACCATCTTTCCAACCTCGGCTCCAACAGCCGTCCCCACCCCGGCGGTGCGGTGAGCGGCAGAGGACAGGGGACCTGGCATGCAGAAGCAGAGATGAGCTTTTTGGGCTAAGGTGGCATCTGTGCACACCTCTCCTCTAGAAAAGTCCTGTGCAAAACCCGCCTCTCCTGTAACCTCTGCACTTGATTTCCGAGCTGGGCGGGCAGAGGGAGCGGCGCAGCAGGAGCAGCAAGGGCAGCAGGGGTGCCCAAGGTGCAGGTGGTGGAGCAGAGCCCCGGGGTGCTCTGCCACCTACATGGCAGTGTGTTTTGGCGAGGTGAGGCAATGGGGAGGACAGAGAGCACAGTGAAAAGACGGCATAGATTAATAACCAGTGCCCTAGCTGGGCGCAGGAACACCAAAGCCCTTATCCATGAGACCAGAGGTGCGCTGCACCCCTCAAGGAACAGAGCTGCCCTTCCTTCCAGAGCTTTTCCCTTCCTTCAAAAACTCTCAGCTCACCTCTTGGGTGACACTTTCTTACCGTAAGAGCCCCTCAAGGATGCCTTGGACAAAGGCAGGTCCCACCAGCAATAAAATCCCACGATTTCTGCAGGAGGAATTGCACTGGTTCCGTTTCTGCATTTACCCATCTGTCACTGTAAGCTCTGTGCTTATCCTTTGTTCCCCTCCTGCCCCAAAACGTTGCCATCATGCAGCCCTTAGTGCAGCACTGAGCTCCCAGGAGTGGAGGGAGGGAGCCATCAGGACAGTTGCCCATGAGCGAGGCCAAGGTGCTCTCCCCCAGGGACCAGTGGGCAGCAGAGCTCACCCCACACAGCACCAGAAGCCCAGATCTATCTGGGACTCTCAGGTCATCCCCAGCTCTTTGAGGGCCACTACCGGCCAGCATCTCGCCACCACAAACAACTGCTGGGAGGGCTGAGACCACCCTGCATGCAGACAGTAATGCAGCCCACCCTTCACGCATCCCACTTGGAGAGGAGCAGTGATGCAGCGCAGAGGGGCTAAGTTACCCGGGAGAAGGGCACCAGTGGGTCATGAGGCAAAAGAACAGGATAGCTGGCATTCCTGGCAAGGGACTGCTTTTGTAGAGGGACATTCAGAGGTAAGGTAAAGGTGAGCTCACTGTTAAGGCTCCCGAGGTGTTGTAGCACGGGTGACAGAGCGCTGGGGACAGCCAGAAGTACACACTCAAATCTCACTGGAAATACTGCCCTCTCCTGTCCCTACTAACCGCCTGTATCTACTCGCAGCTGCCAGCTTTGCAGCTGACATGCTTTTTTTTTTCCTCTCCCATCACCTTCACTGGCCTCTCCCACGCTGTGGAGACCAACCCCAGTTGTGGGAAGCGACAAAGACCCACTCAACCGGGTCGACCTCCTTCTTGCAGCATGGAGTGACTCAAAGCGAGGGGCATCCTGGCCCTCCAGGTGTGACTATCCCATCCTGCCTTACGTGAAGCCCCAGGCTGCAGAGGACGCCACAGAGAGCAGCTCCACTCGCAAGCCCTCATTGAACATTTTCCTCTTTACAACCTGCGGGGAGCAGCAAGAACATTTGGGTGTCCATCTGCAGGGGCTCATCCCTCAGACAGATGCTCCAGCTCTTTGCCACTGCCATCCTCAGATGATAACGGGCTGTGGCAGATGGTTCCCTTCTGTTGGCAGGAGGCAGGATTTTATCCCTGCTCTGAGCTCCCTCCTGGAGAGGCGGCACCTGCACACCGCACAAGGGACCAAGTCTCCTGCCCGGGCAGCAGGGAGCAGACCTGCCCCTCAACGGGGCTTGCAGGGACGTGCTGTGATGTTCCCCAGCAACATCTCTCTTGGTTTCAGTGCACGTGTCCAGGAATCCCACAAAAGGTTCAGAAAGGGCTGAGCTGGCAGGAGGGAGATGGATTTTAATTATTCCCATTATTATTATAGTTCCTTTTCTTTCAGATTTTCACACTTCTGTCGTAACAAGCTGAGCTGAGAAAATACGTGCAAATGCCAGGCTGAGATAAGATGTACCACACCTTGAAGTACTGCCAGCACCAGCTCTGGGAACACCAGATCGGCTGCCTGCCCCTCCAGCCTCCTCCCTTTGTCAGCAAAGACTGAGGGAGGGTCTGTGCCCCCTCTGCCCCTGCGCACCCGGACAGGAGGGTGCCTTATGTTTCCCCTGGGCTCTGCCAGCAACTGGTTCCTTGATGCTGCCTAGTACTGACCAGCCCCTGAAGAAGGCAGCCGTAACGTCCCGGCTGCTCCTGGGAAGGGGACCCAGATATCTTGTGTTTGCCTTGCACAACACACACACACACAGACCTCCTCTGCCCATCTCGGGGCTGCAGCAGGACCTGTTCCCCAGGATGGCTGAGACCTCCAGTCCCTGCGGACGCAGCCAGGGGAGAAACGTGCTTTCAGATCGTGCGTGCTTTCTTCCCCGGGGGTGGTGACATTTCAGGGTGTGTGTGCGTGTGGGGAGTGGGACGAAGGGGCAATGCAGGATATTCCCGCTCCCCCATCCCCGCGGCCATCTGGATGTGTACTGATGCCTCCTCACAGCAGGCTGAGTCAGTCCAGTGGCTTCTCATTATCAGCTGGAGGGAGTCCAAATTCTGCATTGTACGGCTGCTGCTGAGCGAAATTGAGGATCGTTATCAAGTATTATCATAATGGTTTCTCTCTGTACTGTCTTGTACTGTTCCTTGCCCTGGTCAGCTGATTGATTTGGAGCAGAAGGAGGCAACGTACCAAAAATCCTTTGACCACCAGCTGCCCACTTGGGACAGCTGTGGCAGGAGCCATGCAACGTCACCATTGACGTTGGCTTGGCCTGTGCAGGCCATTGAAGGCGATCCCACCACTGTCCCCATGCACAGCCTCACTTGCTCTCACTTGCCCTTCTGGCGGCAGACATGTGGCTGACCCATCTCCAGGCATCTGTTCAATTGAAAGTGAGGTGAGAGGTAGAAGATGCTGTGCTCGTGCTCTGCGCGTCTCAAACCGTGATATGACCTCCGTGATGCTCCAGAGAATGGGTAGAAAGAGGGAAGAAAGCCTTCCTGTAGCCCCCCTCACGCAAGTGCTGCTGCAGGGGAGATGAGCTGCTGGTGCACAGGAGCTGCCCCAGCTCAGCTCACCCATGACTCTGCCGGGGCCCAGCCACCACCCTGTCCTGTTTGAGCTCAGGGTGCAGAAATTAGGCCTTGCCATGAAATGCTCTGCTGCGGAAGAGGGGCCACATGTCCTACTGTCAGCCTGACTAAAATGCCTGATAGCTTGACTGCTCTGTCAAGCAGCCCAAACACGCTGCATGAAGGGCTGCAGGAAAAGACTCCATTAAATTCTCAAGCTCATTGACACATATAGAGAAGGTATTAATAATATCAAGCATCTCAGTGTCTATTGTAGCCCACATCCAGGAGATGAAAGATAATTTCTGGGACAAGGAAGTTATGACAGTGACAGCTTTTTAACAGCTTGGTGTAAGAATAGGAGCCGCACAATGGGACAAAGCGTAATGACTAAAGATCTTCGCACAAAGGGGAGAGGGCCTGGAGACTGCAGTGAGTGTGGAGGACCTTAGAGTCATGTCAAATGCCCACGCAGAAAAAGAAAACACACCTTGTGTTGGACAAGGAGGATGGGAAGGCGGTGTGGGAGATGTCCCACCGGGACTGACTCACAAAAGCTTGATAACTAACGGAAAGGGGTCAGGGTGCCCAGCAGGGATGAAACAGGCTCCTCACCTCAATGTTTAAATGAGGTTTGGTCCCTGGCTGGTGTGTGCCAGGCAGAGAGATGGACATGCCTCAGCTGGGGCTGCAGCCGACCTGGCCAAAGGCTGGGGAGCAGGGGAGGGAGCTGAGCTGTGCTGGAGGCTAGGCAGGACTGGGGAGCAAACACATCAGCTGGAGAAGGGGGGTCTAGCATGGGGCAGGGTGAGGAGAAAGCTCTGCTCCCCGAAGGGCAGAGCCAGAGAACTGGAGGCAGCTGACCCAGCACCCTTGGAAGTGTAATTATGACTAATAACCTTAGTGTTTCTTTGCACACATACATGGTCCCCTAATGTACACTGCACATGTAAACAGCTGCCTAGTGACATTTGCACGCCCAATTACATCTGCATGTCATTGATTTACATGCACAGTTGGAGAGCAATTAAAACACTGGAGCCTGCTTTGCACTTTCCCACGGCCACCTCCGTGAACCCACACCGAGGAGGAAAAGCGGCTTGTGACAGGGCCAAATCCTGGCCTGGTCCCCTACGGCTCGTGCTTTTTGATCCTTCCCCTTGCAGCAGTGTGTGGGGAGAGCCCGGGCCGTGGTGTGTGTATCCAAGCAGGGTGGGCTCACCTCGGTGCCCTCTCCTGGGACGCCTTCATCTAACAGCGACCCTAAAGCCAGCTGTAACGTTTGCTGTTTGCTCAGCTCCTGTCATAAAGTGACTGGCGCCTTTCCAAAAAGGATTAAAAGCAGGGAGTGAGAAACATAAAAGCTCGTGTAATTATGTGCAAAAAGCCCCTTAATAATTTATAGAGGGAGAGGGTAAATATCTTCGTGTGTTATTCAAGTGTAGCTCATTGTCCCGTTTGGCTAATACCCAGAGTGCACGCATCACAGGCTTTATCCGGGAGGCTGTTTTGCCTTTAATACCTTTCATAAATTATTGAATTTATAAAGAGGAAAGCAGGTGTCATGTCGCTCCTATAAACAGCTCGTTAGTTAAAACCAACGAAGGTGGGGAGCAACAGTTTCCTCTCACCTTCTCTGTCTCTGCTCTCATCTGCGATGCGGTGCAGACCCTGGGCTGGGGCACAGCACTGGCATTTGCTTAAAAAACCAAAGTCCCAGGGCATATCAGAAGACTGGCTACAGAGAAATGGCCTGTGGCATCCCTGACGCCTGGATTTCTGAGACCTGCTTGCGTCCTCAGTGGAGGCTGGTGAGGATGGAGGGGCAGAAAGGATTGCTGGCTCCATCCCCAGCTCGCCAGCTGCAGTGTCACCCCCTTCATGTCACCTGTGGTCCTCTGTGTGGACACGGCGATGGGGCATTAGCTCCTGTGGGTACCCAAGGATGGTCTGGGTGCTTTGCTCTCAGGGGAAGGACAAGCATGAAAGGTGGACCCCGAGGGCAGGACAGGGCAGGAGGCAGAGGTCTCCTTGGCAGGATGGCTGAGCGCAGACATGTCCCTGCCTGGGGGTCCTCTCCCAGCAATGGCCACATCTGTCCCGTTTCCAGGCCATGAAGTCTGAGGGGATGCTCCTGAGCGTGGGGGATTTGGTTTCAGGCTGGCTGGGGGGAAGCGCAGCACCTCCCTGATTTTTTGCTGAGCCAGGCAGGGTGTTAGAAGGCTGCCTCTAAAAACAGCAGACGTGTGACTGAGTCAGGCAGCACGTGTCTGCGCGAGGGAGTCAGCCAGAGCACCCGTGCACAAGGAAAACCAGTGTGCAAGCACACCCACGCAGCCTCCACCGGCCGGCTGGCCCCCCCCTCCCCACCCCAGCTACCCCCCACAGGCTGTGCCCCCCACCCCTGCGCTGGGGGACGGGGCGCAGTGAACGCACACATGGCGCCGAGGCAGAGCAAGCCTGCGCTCGGGGAGCAGCTGGTTCGGAGGCTCCACTTTCACACCCCTGAGAGAGTCACCGAAGAGATGAACCCACACACGCACCTTCTCCAAATATAATACATATGCATTAAAAAAAAATAAAAATATACAGAAAGGGGAGCCATCCAAAGTATTTTAAACAGAGTTGAGAGCGGCTAGCGACAGATCAGGGTGAATATGGTGCAACGCAAAGGACCCATGTGGAAAAAGTCACTGTAGGGAAGCTGGCAACACTGGAATCCTGACGGCAACGGCACAGAGATGGGGATGCACAGAGCAGCCAGAGCCACCACTGCCAGCAGCAAGGCACATTTGAGCCACATGATGAATGGTGGACCCTGAAGAAGACCTGGTAGGGCCTCACGGGCATGAGAAGAAGGAACTGAAACTATTGATAATCAATTAACTCCTTCAATTACAGAAGCCTAATGAGGTAGCGCAAAGTCAGCCCTAATGAACAACAGTTTAATACAGGCGGTTCCTCAGGGTACGAGTTTTTGACTCAATCTTTACAAGGTAGGAAACACCACAAAAGTATCAAGCAATTAGTGTCACTTAATGAACACCCGCTCCCTGCTCTCTGCAGAGCTGACGGTTCATGGAGAGCCGGTGGCTCTTATGGCATGGGGTGTCCCTCACCCTGGGGAGATGTCCTGCCCTGTGCCGGATCAGTCCCCAGCAGGGTGGCCCACCAGCACTGGAATGGCCCAGCAGACAGCTCTGCCACCGTGGCTCTGCTGGCAGCGTGGAGCTCGTTTATCCTGGTGGAATGCACAGATTCTGGGGATGCTGCCGGATGCATTAGTTGCTGTAAGATGAAGCGAATGTCACAGGGCCCAGCTCTCCCCTAAAGGCAGCTATTTTTTCAGTTTTTTGGGTGATGACAGCGTAAGTGACAAAACAAATGCCACTGCCCGCTGGCCCCGCTGCCTCCCTGGAAACCTGCCAGGTTCTGTGGAGGGCTGAGGGAAGAAGCAGGGGATGGTGGAGGAGGGATGCTGCTCCCCCCAGGAAAGTGCTGTCCCCTAATGTCCCTGCGTGGGCCTGCTCTGTGCCCATCACAGGGGCAAGTGGTGGCACAGGAGAGCTGTGCCAGGAGCCCTGCTGCACCCCTGTGCCCAGGGAAGACCAGTGAAGGAGAGAGTGGCTGTCAGTGGGACATTGCTGATCCAGAGCTGGGGATCTCCCACAAAGCCAGGAGCCCGCGGGTGCCATCCCTTTGGGAGGCACGGTGCTGCACTGACTGTGTCGGGGAGGGATTTACATACTAAGGAGCCTCCAGCGGAGGAGAGACAACCTAACATCTATTTCGGGTCTTAAAGCCAAAGGCTGCATTTCAAATCCGCTAATCAGGTGAGAATACAGCAAACTCGTGCAGCGAGGAGATGGGGAAGGAGGGGGAGTCTCTGGCTCCCAGCAGAGGGACCCTCTGCTCTTGTGGGGGCTGAGCCCCAAACTCCTGCTGCTTGGGGTCCCCATGGAGGGGCCCTTCCAGCATCTAACCCTCCACGTGCAGGGGCTGCCAGGGCCCTGCCTTTACCCAGGACCATCCAGAGCTGAAACAGAGCACAGATGCCATGAGGAAAATAGAGAGAGGGGACCCCCACCCCCGTATCTTATGACTATTGAGACAATCTCGCCTCCTCATATCTACCCAGCCATTTTTAAAAAGCAGTTTCTCCACCTGAAAAAGCACTTGAAACACAGAGACATTTCCTGCAAAACTGTATAGTCCCACAAAGTTCCCAGTCAGCCCGAGCTGCTGGAAGGGCACCATCAGCTTGGTCCCATTCCCCATAGACAGAGCAGATGGAGGCAAGAGGAGGGCTTGCTTCTGGAGCCCAGGTGTGTGGTGCTGCCCGTGCCTCCGGCTGCGGTGACAGATGGGAGGTAGATGTGTGCTCTCTGAGCATCTTGCTGGGTCCACACAGGGCCTTGGCCATGGCCTCCCTGCCCTGCTGATGGGCTTGGGAGCAGGCTGGGAAGCAGGGCGGATGGCTGGAAGAGACCAGGTGCCAAGAGAAGCACAGGCCAGGTAATTCACCCATGTGGACATCTGCGTGTCTGTAAAAGCTCTTGGGTATGAGCACTGCTCCCAGGGGTGTAATGTGTGGGGCAGAGGGCCCCCTGGCCCAGCTTGGGGGGAGCACGGGGAGGAGCTGAGGAGCCCAGAAGCCATCCCTGTGCAGAGCTGGGCCAGAGCTTGCATAGGAAGAGGGACCCAGGAGTATCCCAGGATTGGTGCTGGCCAGGATAAGCCAGAAAGGAAGTGCAAGGCAGTGGAGTGGAGGAAGGAGACGTGGGTAGATATAGGTAGGGAAGATGACAGCCCTGCATTCCTGACACTAGATCCATACAAAAATCTGAATTTGTCAATCTCCAGTTCCCCTGAGCTGAGACCAGTGTAACCAGCAACTCTCCCCAGCTTTTATTAGCCCCACAGCACTGACTGCAGATGCCAGCCTTGGGGAGCTACTGGATCCCAAGCTCAAAGGGATCTGCAGAGATCTCCAGGGAATGGCTGGCCTTTGAGTGGGCGGGGGTATGCTTCTCCCTTTCAACCCTCCCAGTGCCCATTTTTCCTGGAACATGGAGGGGACATGGGGTGCCAGTCTTGGCTGGCCTCCCCCAGACCATCTTGTCACAGTTCATCGGGGCCAGAAAGAGCACCGAGTGTGGGTCTTGGGAGTGCAAAATGCCTGGGGGGGTGTGTGTGTGTGGGGTGCAGGCTGTTACATGGAGGATGCTAGAAGAGGCAGTTTCATTAACGCTTACGCAGTTCCAGATGCTGGAGGTTATTCTCGTCTCTTTTCTTGTTTGGTTGACTTAGTCAAAGACCATTAGCGGATTAACTAAAATTCTGGAGCAGCATCTTCACAGGGGGCTTAGGGAGGTGGAAGGGGTAGCTTTCATGTTCCCCTGGAGCAAGTCTGAGCTGGGCGGGCTTGCCAGGGGAACAACAAGAGGCCCGGAGTCCTGGCAACAGCCGTTCTCTTCTCCAAAACTGGCAGTGTTGTAGAGAAAAAGTGCTGTCTGGAGGGCAGCAACGTCAGAGACTGGCAAGCCAGGCGGTCCCTCCTGCCTCCTTCCCTCTCACATGTTATGCTTTGCAGCTTCTGGGCTGCATTTCACAGGGAGGGCTTGGGGACGCAGGGGACTGAACACAGGGATGTGGGAAGTCTCTTCCCACCTTCTGTTCCTACATCCTTCCCCCACCCCCACCCCCAGGCAACTCCCACTGGGGGTGTTGTTCTGATAAGCTCTGATTTCTTGTCCCAGAGGGTCCCATGGCCATGCCCTGGTCTCCTCACAGCCCTCAGATAAGCAACCTCGCAGCATCCCTTATTTTTCCAGGCTGTGTTGGCGCGTGTGGCAGAGTCTTCCCCCTTCCCACCCCCTCCCCGTCAACTGGCAAAACCCCAGTGGTTTCCCCCAGAGAGCATGCGGTGAGACACAGCATGAAACAACTGCAGATAATTAAAGGATTGAATGGGGTATCGAAGAAGAGCGGGGAGCTTGCAACATCCATAAATAGCTCTCCTTGCCGAGCTGCTTAACTCCTTGCTTGTTCTTGCCAAAGAGCAGACCCCAAAGGGATGGTGCCTGTGCATGAATAGGGGTGGAAAGTTCAGGAGAGTATTTTTAAACCATTCAAGCTGTACTCAGGCTGAGTGATACATTATTGTCTGCATGTGTCACTTGAGGTGTCTTATGAATGCAAGAAAAAAAAAAAAAAAAAGGACCATTTTGCCTCTCTGAACTCCCACCCCTCTGCTCCTACCCAAATAACAGCAAGCTAAATCTGACAGGCGAAAGGAAAGCACCACGAGGTCAGGCTAGTTAAAAGCAGCGTGAAACGCTCTTATCCTCTGGAAGGAAGAGCTCCAGTTTGCGGGGCCAGAGGGCAGGCGCAGGGGTGAGCAGGCACAAGTCTGCACAAGGACAGTGAGGTATCAGGGAAGAGCCTGCTAGAAAAATACTGGGGTCCCCAAGGAACCCCAGGGAAGGCAACAGGGCTGTGTGCCTAACGGAGATGGTGCCCTTCATCTCCCACGGCAGCAGATCTTCCTCAGACCACGGGAATACTGGATGCAGAGATAGTGGCCCAGGACAGCAGGGAAGTGAGATCAACTAGTCTTGACTGTTGCCCCAAAAGCACAAGGGGCATCGACCCAGTGCTCACCCCTGTTACCCCACCCCAGGTCAGAATAGGATGGTATCACCTCAGTGCCACAGCGCTGCCCACCCTGAGCCTCTGGGCCCTCTCTGTGGGGCGGGCACTTAAAATCATAGAATCACAGAATTCTCTAGGTTGGAAGGGACCTTTAAGATCATCTGGTCCAGCTTGGTAGCAGTGACAGTCTGCCAGTCCCCAGGGCTGGCAGTCAACGTCAAGTTGTGGCTGGAGACAGAGACACCAAAGAGTCTGACAAACGGCTGGAGCCGTGGCGAGATACAGAGAGAGAGAGAACGGGAAAACAAACCAGAAACTCACTGGGAAATCATTCCTATCCTAAATGGTGTCGGTATAATTAAGCAGCACAGGCTTTATGAATGATACCATCTCTGCCTCGAAACACATCATTACCTCTCTCTGTAAGAGCAGTATTTTTAAATACGAATTTCCTCTTTAAACGTCTGAGAACGCTCCATGGCTGGGACTCTGGGATATGTTGCTAATCACCTCTTATTTCACCCAGTGTCAGGGAAGCGTTTCCTGACGAGCTCTGGCTCTTGTGCACGCACACTTCTGGTCCGAGTCACCACCGTGCACTTTTCCTCCCCTCTCCCTGCCCCTCCTTGTCACCACCGATACCAGAGGGTATGACACACCCTAACCTACTCCTCCCCACCCCGGGTTCCGCCTCCCTGTGCCCAGCCTGCCCAGGACACCAGTGCTGTGGATCACCCCAAATACCTCCACCCAAGCTACATGAGCCCCTCACCACACTATTTCCCTTGTTTTACAGGAGCCAGGGAGCAGGGAGATGACATGTTTCATCAGCTGCTGACCAAAAGTGGTTTCCCCCACCCCAGCGGGGTCTGGGTGATGCTCTCGCCTTGGTACAATTTGGGTGTTTCTGTTCACCCAGCCCATGCCAGGTCTGCCATGAGTGCTCACCGCAACAGATTAGAGAGGCCCAAGCAAGAACGAAGGGCTTTTGTGCTAGAAATTGAAAGTTGATGGAGTGTGTCACAGGAAAATGACAACAACCTACTGTACCTCGAAAGACAATTATTTTTCCCTCATTGGAAGTGATTGAATTTCTCCATCAGTGACACTACTAATGTCATCAACACCAACAGCTCTCTTAAGGAAAGGCTCTTTCTCAGCTGCACACCTGAAATTTCCTTAGACCTGCCCTTTCCTCCTCTTCCTACTTCGCTTCTTGCTCTTTCGCAGGACGTGCTCAGCTGATGGCTGGACAAGAGAACAACTTACAGATGTCTGCACTCGCCCTCTCCATCCCCACAGCTCCCACAGATGCATGCCCCTGTCAGATCTGCTCCTCCAGACTATTTCTGAAGAGGCTACAGCTGGAAATTACAAAGTTGAATCATGTTGCTTAACTGTGATTGGCCATACTACTGCTTTCTGCATTACAGCGATGGGAAAGTGCTCAGCTGTCTGATGCACATACCCAGACCAGCAAAGGGAAGAAGCTGGGAGACACGGTGCCCTGTCCAGAGATGGAGAAAAGGGTCAGGCTGCACATCCAACTGCTGTGGGATTTGAGCGTTGTACAGCACTGGCACCTCAGAGACCCTACTGTCCCTGCAGACCCAGAAGCACCATACTTAGGCAACTCCAGCCTCCTTCACTGTCACAAACACTTGTGCTGGATACTGGCCTGGAGATGCCCAGCAGCCACATGGGTCTCACACCAGGGTAAAAGCACAATGCTGCTATTCAAAAAAGTCCCTTCTCCAAGTGCTTTTGGCCCAGAATCTGGAATAGCAACAGGCCCCAAGGGCTGTGGAGTGGAGTCTTGTGCGTGCGCGGGGCACCACTCTTCTTTCCAGGGGCACTATCTCCTTCCTGTTCCCAAGGTGCTTCCCCTTCCCACCCCAAATCCAGCCTGAGTTAATGTCTGCAGGCAGAAGGCCAGCCTCATTGATTGAGACACACAAACTAATGAATGAGCCGCTGAGAAGCACTGTGAGCCTGGTACATCCCATAGTACCAACCCACCCTGGGCGAAGTGAGCCTCGCAAGGCTTCTCACAAGCCTTGTCCTCCCCATCAAAAGCCCAAATCCTGGGGGACGCAGGAGGGTGCCACCAACCCGCCTGCATTCTGGGGAGGACGGTGGTCCCGTGGTGATGCTGGGCAGGGCAAAGATGCTGGCTGGAAGGAGAAGGAGGGCGATGCCGTGTTGGGGTGAGCGGTGAGGCTGGCGGTGAGGAGGGCGCATCTCCCTGCTTGGCTCTGCGGGTGCCACGCACGCCGGGGTTGAGGAACAGCGCATGCTCCAGGGGGCTTTCAGAGCCGCATATGTTGTGTGGGTTGAGAGCACATATGTTAGATACACACACATCTACGTGTGCACGCTTATATATATACACAGACATATATGAGAGAGACTATTATAGATACAGATTTACATAGATAATCAACACCAGAAATTACTGCAGGGTTTCTAAGACGGCAGAATCAACCCCAGATACCAGAAAATGGCTATCTTTATCTCTTCCCTTTCAGCTTCTGTCTTTGGTTAGGCTGGCGAATGCCACGTGCCAGAGCCCCAGCTGGGGAGGGTGCTGGGGAGGCCGTATGGGTGCTGGGGAGGTAGGGCTGCCCGTCTCCCACCGACACACTCTGTGCAGTGCCCTGGGAAGGGGCAAAGCATCCTCCCCAGTGTGTAAGCCCAGAGCCACGCACAGGGCGTGCAGGTACCTAACTCCTGCAGCCCGAGAGGGAGCCAGAGGGGATCCGTCTGCGCAAATGCAACCGCATCCACGAACGAGCCAGACAAACTGCCGTATCGCTAATGGAGAGAAAAGGCCTCGCAGGGCCAGGATTAATCTCTTTCTAAGGTGGCTGCCCGAGAAAGGTCAGATGAATTGTGCCTGGATGTGCCTTTTCTCTCCCTGCTGACTATAAATGTCATCCAGCTCGGAGGCAGGTACCTACAGAGGGGACACGTGCAGTCAGGGGAAGCGAATCCAAGGCCACATATGTAGCTGCTGCTCTGGATCAAGCTTGGTGCTATGTGTGCCCGCAGGCAGCACGGGGAGGCAAACAATACCCCCACCCTGAGTTGGGTCAGGATTTGAAACCCTGAGATTTGTTCCAGCTGCATGGCTCAGCTGTTAAAAAGTTATGACCACTTCAGATTGGGAAGCGAAACTTTTTCATTCATCGTGTCGGACAGCCCTAAGCCCCGTCACCCAGCTGTAAAGCACTTTGGAGTTGACTCAATGTCACATTTAAGTGCTGGACACATCAGAATTCAGGATGCTTCAGAAAGGTTACGTAAACCATTACATCGAACCCTGGGAGAGTTATTAAGGTGAGCGGCAGAGCATGGGAGAACGGGTGATTATCTCGCAGCAGTACCGTGGAACCACACGAGCAATGTCCAGCTTAAGGATGTAACTCATTCTCCTTACAAGCCTAATTTTGTTTCTCCCTAGTGCTCCTTAAAAAAAAACTTTGAACAAAAAAAAAATCTGTCTGCCAATGAATTCTCTGTTCTGTAAAATAATTATTCAAGAGAGTCTCCAATTAATCAGCTAAGGCATTGGGGAGATAAGAAGGTTTGAAAAACGGAACGTTTCTCACCATTGGAAAAGTCTTCTATTTCCCCCCGCCCCTTTTTGGAACATCACATTTTAAATTCAGTGTGGTCTATTAACTCCAAATTTATTTTGTTCATCTGAACTAGTGCCTTTGAGGACTTGGGGGAGGACTGCATGGTTAATTTTGGAGCTATTTGCTATGGACTCTTGAACCTCTCAAAAGTGCGTGGGCTCCCCAGGGAATTTCTCAAGTCTGCAGCACTTGTCTTCAAGGACATGAAAGCATCTGCAGGGGCTTGCAATTTTTCAGAGCTCAGAACATACCCAGACAGGTCGAAAGACATCAGGAAATCTTTAGGAGCATCAAATGCATTTTGTAAGGCCCGTAGCTGATCTGTTTGGGTTAAATAACGCTAAGAAGCCTGCAGAGGCAACATGAACACTTTGGAAATTGCAGGCCTGAAGCAGCTAGTTGAAGGACCTCCATAAGTCAGCAGACATCGCCCTCAAAAAATCTTTGGTGCTGTTGTGATAAAGCAGCCAAGATGTGCTAATTATAAAAACATCACTGATGGGAGTCCTGCAGCATCCTGCCCAGGGCACCTCCCACGTGGCCATGCTGAAAACCACAGAAACCACCCAGGGATAACTAAAGCTGCCTCGGAGATCTCCTGATCCCCCAGGATTTATACACCCCATCTCCATGTCAGCAGCCTGCATCCACCTGTGGGTGAACCACTGGGACCTACACCAGGGTGAAACAGGGTGGGATCCCGTTGCAGGCTTGGGATTTTGGCACGTGGTCTTGTTCCAGAGGCTCCCATGCCTGGGTCTGGGGAGGCAGGGGGCTCTGCTTGCACGTTGCCATGGGGCTTGGCGGAGGCACAGGGACGCCGTGATGGCAGTCACAGCAGCACTGGTGGTGTCTCCTGCATGGGACACACGGGTGGCTGCCCCTCCAGCCCCACACATGTACGCACACCCATGCTCAGCCCCTGGCGCAGACGAGAGGAAAAGCATTGCTGAGTAACTCGGTTAATTCCTGGGCAAAACGGGCAGCGTGAGCAGCGCCGGGTGTGTAATAAAAGGTTTAGACCCATCGTTGTGCTGCTGTCACCCCCTCTGGTGAGTTATAAATGTAGTACATGCCATTGGCATTTGAACGCTTATTTTCATTTTGCTGCGTATTCAGCGGTGCGTAATCGTGCCGGTGTTTGAACAAGGGGGCAGTGACTCACAGGCAGGCTCCAGCAGCGAGTGGTCACTGTCTGGGGTGAGCTGCATGACAGTCCTGGAGAGCTGTGCCTTTCTAATAATCACGGTATTACTCCTTATAGTCCTAAAAGCATTGCTATTGAATAAACCCTGCACAAGCCCAGGGCTCCGGATGCGGGCTTGGGCCCAGCCATTACCCCCGGAAGCTCTTTGATGGGTCTTGTTGGGACCAGAGCTGAGAAGGTGCCATTATAGGTAGCTCACCCAAACCCTGAGAGGAGACTGTTGGGGGCACATCTCGGCCCCCAGCTCATCTCCCCAGAGGTGGCAGGGGACCTGTGCCCATGGGACGGTGTGGAGGAGCATCTGGATTGGGGCCTATCTCAACCTGCTCCGCGCACAAAAGGAGCCTGGTCTCCTGGGCTGCCAGCTGGCACCTTTCACTGATGTTAACATTCATTTAAGAAAAATTACAAAAAACCCCAACATGGGCTAATTAGCTAATGACATTATTTTGGCCTGATGTGCCATATAATTAAACAACTAATAAACGGCAAGAGTCCTGTGCTGCTGAGGCTCCTGAGTCAATACCATGCTATTACCACGGTGTAATTGAGTTTACTGAGAACCGTAGCACAGACGTCCCAGGGCCCATGCAAGGAATGGTATTGAAATAGCCACCAGAGACCCACCTGCTGCATAAAGGAGAAAGACCAACCTTTTAATCTACAGTACAGCCCAAAGTCACACACGGAGAAGATGAGTTTGTGCTTCACGCTGTGGTGAATGCATTTGCTAGAGATGAGGGTACACACAACCCAGGGCGGGGGGTTTATGTGTGCAAGAGCTTCTCTGGCAGCAAAGGGGGCTTCCTGACCTCCAAGGAGGGTGGGAGTGGGATGAAATGTGGCTTGTCCTCACTTCTACAGAAACACTTCCAAAAATGTCAATTTCTTGGTATTCAAAATGTTTACATTTCTCCATTAAAAAGGTACATTTTGGTGAATTCCTGGTGACAGAACCCAAAGGTGCGTACTGAGAGGTCTTGGGGGCAGCTCAAGGTTGCCTCCTGCAGCCCCAGCTTTTGGAGCCCAAGTGCCCCAACCTAACACTGTACCAGCAGGCCCAGAATGGGCCAGGAGCTGCATTGGGGGCTGCAAAACTCCAAGAAAAAGAAGGAGAGAAGAGAAGTGGGTTGGCAACCCAGCTCCCACTTGAGTCATGAAGCACCTACAGATATCTCAATTTGCTGCTCATGGGGTGAGAACCCTCAGAGGTGATTTTGTTATGCGGAGGCATCGCAAGTCAAATGCAATGAACTTTTGTGCACACACACACACACACAGAGTCCATGCTCCCCTCCTGCACTGCCTGGGCTCATCTGCAACGTGCAGCCCTTGCGTGCTCCCACTGTCCCCTCCCCACAGCCCTGCTCCCAAGCCAGTGTCCCCACATGCACCCACACTCCAGCTCATCCTCCTCTTTCTCCTCACCTCCCTTCCCTGGCAATGCCAGGCAAGAGCTTCTTAAGCTCCCGACTGTTCTCAGGCTGAGCCTGAAAGCTTTGCAGTGTCATGGCAGCTTCTGTCATCCCAAGGCAGAGGCACAAGCCTCCCGCACCGTGCCGCTGTCAGGTCCCTGCACGGCAGCAACGGGCAAAGCCCGAGTCCTGTTGGCAGGCAGGGGACTGACCGGACCCACGATGGCAGCCTCCTGGTGACAAAGCAACAGGAGGACAGGGCATGACGAGGGATGGACATCGTGGCTGCAAATGCAGAAGCTGAGGCAGGACCTGGGGACCCATATGCAGTGGGACAGTGGTTGCAGCTCAGTAAGTCCAGCTCATCTTCACACTGGAAATGGATCAAATGGGGCCCAGGTAGAAAGGCAGTGGGATCCTGGCCAAGAGACAACCTCCCAGGGGTTGCAGCCACAATTGGTGCAACCTCAGAGCTCCCAGAGGGTTTCTGGGAGTGTGAGTGGGGCAGACAGGCTGCAGCTGACGGGCTGAGCGATGCTGCTCTGAGAGGGACTCCCCAGGCCTCAGCACCCCGGGCCCTGAGATGCTGGCCCTGCTTCCATCCTCATCCCACCATGGACCTACAGTCCCCTCTTGTGGCTCCATCCCTGTCTCCATCCAGCAAAGCTGCTGTGGAAAAGGAGACTTGAGATTGAGCAATGGGAGAGCCTGGAAGGACCACTCTTGGCGTATCCTCCCAGCTTCTGCTTAGCGTGAACCACACCATCCCGCAGGAGCTCCAGCATCAAACCCACAAGGGTTCCTCACTTAACTCACCATCAGTGTTTAAGACAGACGCACAGCTCTGACTTCAAGACTGCAGTTTTTGAAGCAGACTAAGCTTTGGGGCTGGTGCAGGAGGAGCCCTCCCACCCCCTCTCCCAGGGACAGTGATGTGGGAGACGGTGAGCAACAGGGCTACATCAAAAGAGGGAAAAAATTCGTGCTTGCGAGAGGGCAGAGAGCAGGCTCCCACCAGCGCCGTGGCTGCGGGCGGACACGTGAGCGGTGCCAGGAGCAGAGGCTGGTGGAGCCGCTGCCAGTTCTGGGGAAGAGGGGGGCGTGCAAAGGCTCAGTGACGGTGGAGCTGCCGCTGACAGTGAGAGGCAGCTCCTGTCATTAGCGTGAGCCAGCCTCTGCCAACCCAAATACCGAGACTGCTGAAAACAAGATGTGCGGTTGTGCGTCTTTGCCTTCAATCAGCGGCACGCAGGGAGCATGCTGCGGCTGCTCTAACTCTGTCTGCAACGGAGGAGGGCTCGTGGTCTCACTGAAATTACTCCATGGTGGTCGTGGACAGCCCCACCAGTGTTTGGCCAGGGGATGAGGACAACTGCATCCAGGCAGCAGGAACGTGTTCCATCCTCCTGGCTGGTCAGGGAAATCCTCCCGCTTCCCTTGCCACTGCTCACCTGCTGTCCTCCCATGCCCAGCGCTCGGGGAGAGACCAAGGAGAAATATCTAAGATCTACTGTGTGAGCCCTGGAGAGGTGCTTGTGTGGAGAGTAAGTCCTGCACTCGAGAATTACTCACAGAGTGCTAGAGAGATGTGCCGAGAATAGGCAGGGTGCACCGGTAGGGACTTGAGCCCTTTGCCGCAGGGCCACTGCCTGCAACTCAGCCCTGGCCAGCTGCAGCCCATGGGACAACCTTGTCCCAGTGCCTGCAGAGCAAAGCGGCTCAGTAGTAGCCACAGTGGCCACAGCCACTTCCCTGCATGTTGCAGCAAGGTGGGGTGCATGGCAGCATTCCTCAGGGCTGGGGTGGACGCGGCAGTGTGACTCCAGGGATCAGCTCACAGTGGGAGAAGACACCCAGACCCCAACCTGCTGAGATGCCTCCTCCTGGGGAAAACAAGCCGACAAGAGCGGGTGGTTTGCACACCCAACACTGACTGGAGGCCATCACAGGAGGTGGACGCGTCACAGGACAGCATCCAGGGGTAGCACCAGACCCTTCACCCCACCGCCACAGTATGCAGACCCCTGAGGCACCACCACCCTTCCAAAATAAGCATCGGCTACTGCTGAGCTCTGGGTTCTTCCCTCCAAGCCAAGCTGCCCTGCTTTGTCGTGAATACAAAGTTTAAGCAGCTCCTGTGTCTTCCCTTTTATCTCTCATTTCTATGCTGACATTTTGAAGGAAATTTGCTCTCCTCCTTGAAATACGGAAATCCGTGTCCGAAGAGCACTCGGGCCCAAAAAGCTGAGAAGATAAACATATTTGGACGTGTGATTTCACAGTCGCTACGTTGATAGCTTTCAGAGGCCGGGTCCTGTCCATCAATTACCCACAATGTGCATTCAGACGTGATATGGGAGAACAAAAACTGACTCATTAGAGGGGAAGAGAGGTGAGTGAACACCAAGACTAGTTAAACAGAGCAGCTCACATTTCAAGGAGTAAAGGGAGATTTTCTCTCCTCTTCTCTCTCCTGGCACAAGACCACATCCAGGAGACACACCACAGCCAGCACAAGCCCACCAAGGGAAACCCAAGCATACAGGGTGTTCAGCACGACCCAGAAACTGTTGGCAGACCTGACTTTTGGGCCAGAGATGCGGCACGGAGCAGAATTTGCCAAAGAGGCTTTGAAGTGGAGACATTTAGAATGGGATTTTTAAAGGTATTTAGGCCCCTCTCTTCCCTTCCCTCTGGCCTGCAGGTACTCGGGAACGCTTTGCACACAAAGAACTATATGTCTAATATATCACATTAGAATGTGAGATGACATATCCAGGACAGACTTTGGTATAAAGCAGAGTTTTAAAATCAGAATTTTAGCAGTCCCGGGAGGGATTGAGCCATGTGGTGGAAGTAGCAATGATTTCTGTTTAGCCCAGGCAAGGATTTTTGTCTGCATTCTCTGTCTCTAGGAAAGATAATTATCATTGACACCTCTGGCAGCGCAGCCCTGGCTGGAGGCTACCGAGGGCTGTGGCAGGCAATTGGGTTGCCCCCCGGGAGGCTGCAGCAGTCTTGGGGGAATAGGGACTTATTTCCAACGCTGTACAGGAGCTGCTGACAGGGAGTGATGAAAAGTTGGCTCTGGTCCTCCAAGCCACTTGCCTCTCCTTTGGCTTCTGGAAGACTGAAGCACTATCTTGTCAAATGCGATTAAACAACAATAGTAATAATTGCCTCAACCTCATAACTTTTCCCTGGGCATGTGATGGGTGATGCAGGGCAGACTTCCCTGGGCAAAAGGGTCCCATGGGGTGCAGACAAGGCTGGGGTCGGGGGAGGGGAGTCCTCAGTGCAGTGGGTCCTCAGTGCCCCTCCTCTGCCTTGCCATGCTGGGGCACTTTCCTTTCTATGCTTTGGCAACCCAAACTTGGGGTAAACACAGCTCTTCAGTGCTTTCCCCTCTTTGCTAGGTCTCTCCTCTTGCCCTGCTGACTCACTTCTCCCTCTTTCTTCTCTTCTAGTCTTTTTTTCAGGGTGTTCTTTCCTTTTTAGTGTGTTAATCCCTCTCCTGAGTACAAACTTCTGCCGTCTTTGGAAGGGCAGGGAAATATTTCTGTTCTGAATACTCCACAGATCCTCCTCTGCACGGAAACGGACACTATCATTATTGGTATTTCTCTCTCTCTTTTTAACATCTAGCTAAGAAAACACTCTTTGTCCTATTAACCATGAGCTATAGCAGAAATGAGGGGGAAGAGGTGTAAAACAGCTAGGCTCCTGCTGCGAATCTCTCTTTCACACAGCCCAATAGGGAGTCTCTGTTGCTTTCAAGGTAGATTTCCACACTGGGAGAAGGTGTGTGACATGAGAGGGTGACAGTATGGACAGAAGCAACACAGACGTCACAGAAGCTGTGGCAGGACAGGGTTGCTCTGCTCCCAGCTCCTCAGTGAGAGACTTGGATGCTGGGACCTTCTTGTAGGTCCCCAGTTTAGGGGGTTCCTGGCTGAGTGGCACTCAGCATTCAGCCATTTCGATAGCTGGTTCCCCATCAGCAAGTCCTGCTGGAGGTGACGCTAGGTGAGGGGACACAGCACTGCCCTTACAGATAAATGGGAAGACAATCTCATTTTCTTTCTATCTGTCTATCCATCTATCTATTTATCCATCCATAGGTAGAACTGAGCTGCCCCAAAATGAGCCCACAGGAGATCTCCCTCACGCCAGCAGCCCCACAGCGTGGGGGTGAAGGCTGCCCTGCTTTAACTACCATGGCACCAACCAGATTAGAACTAATTCACGAGCAAATGGATTAATCGGTTGAGGGGAAATTGAAATGAAGCAATCACACACATCCAGGCTCAAAAAGCTCCAACTTCAGGCATGGATGTATGGTTTTGCCCGTTCTGAATCTGCCTGGATTACCCCAGCCAGCGCCAGGCATGGATTTCCTCAGCAAGCAGGTAAATCCCCCCAGGCAGGGACCGTTTTTCAGCAATGGCAGTGCCTGCAGACAGGTATGTGTGCTGTTTGCAGGTGGCTGGTTTAAAGTATTGCGCTTCTCAGGTAGAGGATCACATTACTCTGGAAATGGAGGATCAAATTATTCCATTGTTCCCCAGGGAGGGGATTAAATTACCCTGGAAATAGAGGATTAAATTACTCACCAAGGGAGAGGATTGAATTACTTTCTGAGTTGTGGGATTAAAACAGTCTGCAGGTGGCAAACTCAAAATAGACCTTCACACAGAAGGCAGGATTAAATTATTCTATGGATGACCAGAAAAAAAAAATAAAAAAAATCAAACCACCGTACTCTGGAGGAAGCCATATTAAATTATTTCTGGAGATTAAATTGATCCACAGGCTTGTTGGATCCCAGTGCTCTGGAGCAGACCATCTGCTTGGTAAGGTGTGCAGATACCCAGGCATAAACAGCCATATGATGGTGTCCCACTGTTGGTACCCAAGCGCCTCTTGTCACCGCAGTACCCAGCACCTGACAGTTTTGACTATATTTATTCGCACATCAAGGCTGTGATGTGGAGCTGGCCTCTGCTCCCCTACCAGCATCAGGAATACCCAGGGAGGGATAGGGGAGCCCAGGTCACCTAGGGAATGGTAGCCAGGGAAATGAGCCAAATGTTAATTCAGCCTCTTTAGGGGCAGGGGATACCTTATTTCCATTTTTGCATTGATGCCTACACCACTGATGAGTCTCTTCTCTTGAGCATCCGCATCACCGTGTATATGGGGCAGCAGATCAAAGCCCTCCCCACTACCAGCCGGCATGAGCTCTCCTCCCCAAATTCCTTGCTTCCTCGTTATTTTCCCTGAATCACCACCCAGCCCATCGTCTCCTCCCTCTCTCTCCTTTGGCCCCGGTAACCGGTACCTCAACCCCAGGCCCAGCCCTCCATGGTGGCATCTCCCGTGAGAGCCAGCCGCTGGTGACCACAGCACGGTGCCTGTGGTCAGCCCTGACTTGTGCTGCTGCATTCCCTTCCCAGTGCCTGTCACTGCCTGTTCTCGGCGACGGTGACAAATTGGCATTTGAAACTTGTATTGGTATTTTTTATGCTGATTTCTTTCTGAGGCGCCACTGCTGAGATTTCAAGAGAGAAAAAGAGAATGAGCGTTTTAGGATAATCTTAAAAGCTAAAAAATTATTACATGTCAAACATCGAATTGGGAGTTTAAAAGGCTCCCAGGTGGGCTGCAGAATTAAATGTTTGGAGGCTTTTTTCCCCCCGGCGAGGTAAGAAACGGCAATATCACCATAGCAACTGCAGGGCAAATTCTGGGCGGCAGCTCAGCGCATCGGTGGGAGTCGGGACTGCGCAGAGGGGCTGGGGTGGCTCCCGTGCATCCCAGCCCTGCAGCCAAGGTGTCTCAGTTGCCAGCAGGTTTGCAGGCATGAGAAACAACTCGGTCAAAAGCTCCCTGTGTTTCACAGGATCCAGGCTGTGCTCCTTGTGAAAGACCCTCTCGAAGAACTCCCTCCTGAAGGACCAGGCTGGCCCTCCTGGCTTCTCCTTCTGCCTGCTCTGGCCCATTGCACAGGACTGGGAACTCCCTGCATCCATCTGTCCAGCTGCACTGGTGCTTCTGGGGATAAGGGCATCAAGCGATGGAGAGACAGCCTAGATTTAACACTGCTGACTCAAAGAGGGGCTCCAAGGTTCCCCAAGCCTCCGGGCGAGTGCCAAGATCGCTCAGCAGCGTAGGTTTGGGTACCTTGTGTGGGTGGGCTGCACAGTTCCCCTGCCACACAGGTTATCAGCCTCCCCAAACTGCACGGGCACTTATCTGCCTCCTGCCTGTCACTATTTATATGTTGTCTTTCTGGCAGCTGCTGGGAACAGGGGAAATCAGCACGAGCAACCAGGGGTTAATTGAGTATTAGTTAACTCCTGGTGCTCTCATCTGGCCTGCCAGGGTTAGAGTAATTAGCACAACCTGAGCTTGCTCATTAGCAGGCTTTGCAGAGCAAGTCACAGGTACCAGGGGGGGTTAAACTGGCTTGATTACTTCTCTTCCCCATTAGTACCAACGACTCTGAGAAAGGATTTGTGGGAGGGAAACTCTCCAGATG
This sequence comes from Nycticryphes semicollaris, assembly GCA_013400055.1. Taxonomy (NCBI): domain Eukaryota; kingdom Metazoa; phylum Chordata; class Aves; order Charadriiformes; family Rostratulidae; genus Nycticryphes; species Nycticryphes semicollaris. Next base: position 227,876 of record VXBJ01002850.1, on the reverse strand, counting down.
GAGCAGGCTATGCCTTTGCTCTGTGGGAATGGGGCTGGTGGCTGGGCTGATCCCACGGGAAGGGATCGGGAGAGCAGAGTGTTGCTCACGGAGAGGGTGAGGAGGGCTTGAAGGCAGCACATGCTGCGGGGCTGAAAGCTGCCACGATGGCTAACAGAGCTGCTGTTTAGTTGCGAATGATTATTATGAAGGGAAACATTTTGCATTTACGAAGGGCTGTCATTTTGCAGGGGCTCCAATTCAATTTGCCAATGACACCCAGTGAGCGAGCGCTGACAACAACAGACTCGGTTGTTCTGACCACGGCGCTCAATCAGGCAGAGGAACCACAGCCAGGGCCCAGCCTGGCACCCAAGGGCTGCTCACACCTGAGACTTGGTGGACATCAGGTAAGAAGGGTAGCCCAATGCTGAGCCCCAGGGCCCTACAGCTGATAGCCACCATCACTGCCTCTCTTCTCCCCCCCGGCTCTTTTTTCCCTCACAACACGTAGCTCCACAGGCTCCCTGGGAAGGTGGATGCCAACTCCACCTCCTCCAATGCCTGCCTTGGAGCCAGATTTCCCATCTGCTGGGAGATTACCCTAAACACAGAGTCCTGTGGGGCACCCAGAGCCATGCTGGAGATCCCAAACCCATTAGATCAACCGCTCAGCCCCTGCAGCTGCACCCCAGGCCCCATGCTGGTCAGACACACTTCTCCTGCCTTGTGGTTGCAGACCATGGCAGGCTTTAGCTGGCCCCAGGAGGAACCACCTGTAAATGCAGCCACGAGCAGCACAGGGTGCGTGGCAGAGCCAGGAGAATGCAAAGCCAGTTGCAAACCCAAATGCTGTCCGGCAGAGGCACGGAGTGATTAAAGCCCCCCTTGCTGGCAACCGGGCTGGCCGAGCCACGCAGGATGGATGCTGCTGTCGAGAGCCAGCAGGGAAGGCTCCCCTCGGCATGAGATTTATAGCAAGGCTGTAGATCAATTACCAGCAGCCTCCGACCTTGAAAGCAGTTGGGCAGAAGGCTGTGGAGCATCTTGCTGCTTTTTCTGGCAGGAGGTGCCCATGTCTCAGTGCTAAACTGGAAGGGGGTTCCCAGGAGGGATTGCACATGTGGCATATGGGTGTTTGCTCAAATGCATGCACACCCACACTTTCCTCCCTCTAGCACCCCACCCATTACTTCTGTTTTCCCCTTCCCTCATGCACCCAAATGCTCACACAGGCCCTAAGCCCCAGGCAGGGGCAGGAATCCAGCTCTCAAAGTGGTTGCAAAGCATCTGACTGAAGGACATGACACACAAGGAGCTGGGGGAGTGGGCAGAGAGAACCCAGTTTGTCTTTACTTTCCCTGGACTTGCTGTAGACTCCAAAGAAACCTAATTTTTGGAAGGAGGTGAATTTCCTGAAGTCCAGAAATTTGATTTTGCAAAGCCTCACCCCTAGGGTGAGATGGTATAATTTACTTGAGAAAGCAAGCAAACACTGGCCTTGGTGCCTGGAGCTGCTGGCCACAGGCAGCTCCTCCTTCTAGGAGCACGGTGGAAGCACACAGACACAGGAGCATCTTGTTGCGTGGATGCGGGAATGTCCTCCCTCCTCCCAGCACGTGACCCGAAGGAGGGGACACTGGCATCCAGCTCCCTGCTTGGGTGCTCCCCCCCTCTAAACCGCTGGGGCCTAAACTTAGAGGATTTTTTTTTTAATTTTTTTTTTTATCATGGTCAAACAAAGTGGAAAATGAATTCCTTTAGATAGCAAATGAGTTTAATAGAAATGGTGATGGAGTGACACTGTGCTGGGAATGCTAATCCAGTACCTGATGTGGCTGGACTCTCAAGCAGGGCAGTGCAGGAGGAAGAAGGCTGTACTTAAGAACACAGATGTCAGGTCTCTGCCAGGCTGGCTGCTGGTCCCACCTCAACAAGCCCCAGGGGACACTGAGCAGGATGGGACCCAGCTCTCCTGCCAAAACTCTGGCCTCTAGGGCTGGGTGTAGAGCAACCAGGATGAGGTGCAGGATGACAGGGACCTGTAAAGGGAGCAATGCTTTACCATCCTGGTGACACAGTGGAAACACAATCAACCCTGCAGAATGCCAAACAGCGCTCACGTACACCAGCTCCAGTGTGGCAGTGGGACAAGGTGGGGTGGTGACACGCAGCTTCCTCCCAGAAGGAATTATCCTATCACACAAAGTCACGCAGAAAGGAGCGGGTCAGACAGACAACCACACAGCAGATAAGCCTCCAAGGGCCAATATGCTAAGAACAAGCGGTGAAAGTGCAGGGTTTGATGGTCCTTGCCTTGAATGGGTCAGTTCTGGACCATGAAGTCCAGAAGAGGAGCAAGTCCCAGTGCAGCAGGAGGGAGTCAGGGCAGGCTGGGAACTGGTCCTGGCAAAGTCTTTGCTTCCGAAGTCTGGGGCTCCTGGGTCACCAAGGACAGGACTTGTGTGCAAAGTGGGAAAACCCGCCGTGTGGAGCACAGCAGCTCTGCCAGCACACAGACAGCTCTGGAGACCGTCCAGATCCACCCGGGGGCAGCTGAGATTTCAATCTAGGTCTTGGTAAACAGAGCTACACAAAACCAAGCTGTGAATGTCTCCGCTTCTGCTGCTCACTGAGGCTTGCCCTCAAGTCACCCCTCTGAGCACAGCCCCAGGGCTGTGGCGTTGGCCACTGCATTACACTGCCCTTAGATTCCCCTTTTGGAAGAGCAGGTCTAGCAGCCCGGGGCCAGCTCCAGCCTGCACTAGTCCTGGCCTCTCAAAGTGATTTTTCACCGTTAGAGGGTTTTTCTGCCAGCTCTGGTTGACCGGTAGCTGGACTTGGGGACTGGTGGCAGAAGGGCTTGCTCCCATATGGCAGCTGCTCCCTGTATGTTTATGGCATTGAGCTGTGAATCCAGCTTCCACCCAGCGCTGCTGGCCCCTTCCAGCAAGATGAGAGAGTGACTCAAGCCACAGAGTGAGGACTCAAGCCGCTGGGAGCAATTAGGGCAGACGGGTGGGTATGTGGACAAACAGGGAATGTGATACAAGAGCCACTGGAGCCACTTGCTGAACCTGCAGCCTCCCTCCTCTCTTAGGCAGACATCGCTACCGCTGCAGACCTGCACCTCAGCACACCTTCAAGTTGGTTTTCCAGCCCCTCACCTCTGTCCCATGTCTGGCACCAACAGGTTAACCTCACCACTCTGCTTCTCCTGCAACAGCCCTGCTTCACTTCATCCCTGGTGACAGGCCAGCAGTGGGCACATGGAGGGGGACACCAAGGAGTTCTTCCCCTTCACTACTGCCAAGATGACACGTGTCCGAGCTCGATAAAGCCTTTCAAAGGTAGGTTGGCATTTTTCTGCACACGTTTTTCACTCATCCTTTTCATCTGGGTAATTTGTTCCCTCTTCCCCAACACAGTTTTAATTGAGTTCACAGCAGGATCCCAGCACTGGAGCAAAGAACCAAACATCATCATTTTCCCCAGGCAGGGACCCCATGGAGAGCTGCTGGGCAAACGCTGTGCCTGGCCAAATCCTGACTCCCTGCACCGCATTGTGCATCTCCTGCCTGCCTCGGCAACCTCCCAGGCAGGCTGGGAGCCACTCAAGCAGCCCAGGGAATGCATTTTGGGATGAGCTGGGGGCAGGTGGCAAATAGACCCTAGTGAATCCTGGTTCTTTACTCGGGATCAGGCCAAGCACTATTACGCTTGCATCGCCTCTCCCCCACAGCCCACCCGCATCACCCCATCTCCAAGCAGCTCTCCATACACTGCCTGCTTTCACTGCACACTGCTCTTCCTTTATCAGCTGCCTGCTCGGTCCCAGGCTGCCAACCTTGCAAGCCCACCCTCTGCTTCAGCGCTGCCCTCCCCAGGGACTAGGGGGCTGTGGCTCCCATTCACCAGGGCACTGAGGAGCAGGAGCTGCTGCTGCTCCCACCGCTGCTTTCCTCTCCGCTCACAGTCACCAGGAAAAGCCCACGCTTCTGCTGCCAGAGCATATTTGATTCTTCTGCTAACCTGACCTTATTTAGTTCATTATAAGCCCCCAGGACATTGCAACTGTAACTTAAAAGGAAAAAGAAAAAAAAAAAGCCTAACAAAAACACAAACCTTTTCTCTGATCAATAGTGCAGGCAACTGGAAAAGGTATAATTCAATTTGTCAGCACACACTTATTAGTTACTGTGATGGAGCCCTTCCTCCCAGCCCTGCTTCCCTTGCTGGTCCCAATGCTACTGTCCCTGGGGTGGGGGAGCAGCCCACGATGTGACATGGAGCCAGGGAAGGGCTGAGACCTCGCAGCCACAGAAGAGCTAATGGAGCTGTTACCTGCCAGCAGTGGCAGGGCTTCACCATGCCTGGGGAGAGGGAGAAGGAGGCAGAGACAGGTTTCCGTGTTAAAAGCAGTGGTAGCATCTACCTTGACCTACACGATCTTTCCAAAGTCCCCTCCCAGTATTTAGGGGTTGGCACGTCTACACCCTTCTCCTGGACACGCCAGTGCCACTGTTTTTCCCCAACCATGCCAGTCCTCTCGCTGCACCCCTCTGGGATACTGGTAAAGCCACATCCATCCTCAGCAAGGACCCACCAGGGAACTGTCCCTGGGCTTGTGTTAGTAAAGCTCCCCTCTTCCCATCTCATAGGGAGGGTTGGGGCAGGAGCAGAACTGGAACAGGGTGGAGAACCAGTGTCCCCCAAAAGGTTCTGTAGTGGACCAGCTCACAGACAGGGAGAGACCAGCTGAAGGAAAACCCAACAGGGCATGCACAGCCTCAGAGAAAAATCAATTACCATGTGAAACTAGGGGCCGAGAGGCTTTGGGGAGCCTTATCGTGTCACTTCCATTGCTCTCCATCAGCAGCCTAGCCTGAAATTACCTCCTGCTGCTCCCAATGCGCAATGAAAGCGGAGGGGAAGGATGCACAGCAATGGGTAGCTGTGAATACCAAGTGGCTTTTCTGCTTGTGCCGATCCTCCTTGGCCATCCCTTAGCACAATGTCACCTGGACCACCTATTTGTCCAGCCCTGAGATGCCACCAGGGAGCAGAGAGTGCCCATCGGGCCACATCATGCCACCCAAACCCCAGTGAAAGCGACATTTACAGCAATACAGCTACTCAGCTCCCTCTCCGCTCTCCTCCCCCAACTTCTTCACCAGGGAAACCTCCAGATACACATCCAGAGATGTCTCTTTTCATTTGTTGATGTCGACAGGCATATCACACACACATTCATTATTTAATCTACCTTTGAATTGGGCTAAATAGTTCTAACGATAATTACAGAGGATTTGTATTTATAGAAAACCGTCATGCACAATCTGCATCCACACGGCTAATGCCGCTGTGATCTATAAATACGGTAGGGGATGGTGTGGGAAGGCAGACGACGCTCCCAGTCACCACGAAACGCAAAACACATGGATGGCCTAACCACGCAGGGAGCTATTACAGCTCTTCTCGTTTCGACCATGCCGCAAACGGAGAGCTGACGTGCAGCCGAGCAGCCACACGACACCGGCAAGGACAAGGACGGGGGCCAGGAGCAGACCTGCTGGCAGGGCACGGACAGGGCAGATGAAGGAAGAGAAGTGGCAAAGCAGCCCCAGGGAAGCGGGACAGAGAGAGGACGTAGGGGAGCAGGAGCAGAGGGAATGGGGATGCTGTCTGTGCTGCCTGGCATAAAGGCTCAGAGAGCCCCAAGGAGGAGAACTGCCAGAGCCAGGGAGCCACAGGGACAGGGAAAAGGAAGAGAGGATGCGCCGTTCCTCTTCACACAGCAATAAAAGTTTTACAGCAGCATAGCCAGCTCTTATGATTTTATTGCCAGTATTACAGAGGTAGAGCTTTCAAAGCCCCATCCCTGGAGCCGAGTTAAGACGCAGGAAGCTTGGCTTTCATTAGAAAACAAGGGGAAAGGAGAGGGGCCAGCCCTCCCATCTGCGCAGAAACACTGGAGAAAGTGAAAACACTGGGCTCTGACTCCAGCAGCAAATAAAAGGAAGCCAATTTTTTTAATATTTACTTGTTTCTTATAATAACCTTACGCCTCGGGAGCGGAGGTGTGTAGAGTGCAGAGAGTTGGGCAGGCCTATGGTTTGGGAGGACTTACAGGAGGCAGCTTCAGCACTCCCTCACCGAGATCTTCTGTGAACATCCTTGTGGTCCCTTCATGCCCAGGCCCCCCACCAATCTTTTCAGCATGTCTCAGGCTTTCCTTCCCCACCTTCCATCCCTGCACAGAGCCTCAGATCAAGTGCCATGCAGAGACACCCCAAGCGAGCCACGAAGCCGTTTCTCAGGCAGGCTGATGCTCCAGAAGGGCAGTGGGATGCTGCTCAGGACTGTTACGTTGCCTATCCCCACACATGCACACACACAAATTACAAGTACTTATATTGCATTAGTGCCTGGAAATTTCATTCCAGTCATATCCCATTCAGCGAGATACTGCACAGACACAGAACAAGCAGCGTTTTTCTTTTCCTAGAGAGAAATGCTGTGTTTCTCCACATATTGGTTTAAAGCAAACACAGCCAGAGGCTGCACACGCTTGAGTAATGGCCCATGACTGTGCCAGTGAATAGGGGAGAGATGGCAGCACGGTGCCCGTGTTCATTTGCTTTGAGATCTCCTTGTACGGCTCCAGTAATGGATCTACCCAACCCAGCTCTGCAGAGACCATCCTCTGCAGGAGGAAGAGTCCAATCCAGGCCCTGTGTTTCTCCAATTTAAGGCTTTATGTCTCATGTTCCCCATTGCTAATTTACAAGCAAATATTTAGCCATCTGGCAGCCCCATCCGCTGGGCAGCAAAGCAAACCGTTTGGCTTCACTGCTGAAAGGGCGAAGCCGACATTAAACTTCTCTCCCCGAACGCCGGGCACCCCCTTCCGACACAGCATGGCATCCACCATTTGGCAAGCTGCTCCCCTGCCATCTGCATGGAGAACCCTCCAAAGGGCACGGAGGCTGCTAAATATAGGAGAGAAGCAGCTTAGCAAACATTTGCAGCCAGGCTTAGAAGACTTCTCTCAAAATTATATCTTCCCTGGACTATCTCCCTTGCCTGTGACGTCCCGGATATCCTTAAACACCTCTGCACTTTTCAGTCCCATTTCCGCTCTGGAGTCTTTCCCTTCCCCTCTCTTCCCCATTCCCTTCTCACTATCACTCTTCACCTCTACTTTTACATTTGATTTCTCCTAACACTTCCCTTCACACTCAGAGGAGAGCTCTAGATGATGCCAATGCTCCTTTCCCAGCCCACGGATCCTCAAACGCATAGAGGGAGATCATACAAACAGGAGTTTGGGCAAACCACATACCTCTAGTAGGTGCAGTCTCATCTTTGCACATACTTTATGTTCCTTCTGTGCTTTCATATCCCTTGGCCTCCTCTGAAAGTGGCCCAAAATTCTACATACTGGCAATAGGAAGGCAAATTGTCTCTACCTGTAAGGAGTTATTCTGCCTTGCTCTCTCTGCTCTTTTCACGGCTGCCAACATCCCTGCTTTTGGCAGTTGCAGCCTGCAAGGCCAACCGGGCAAGAGGATCTATTTTCAAACACCAGCAGCCCCATCCCAGCTGTCACGTGGTGTCCACCACTTCTGCATGGGCCTCCCCTTCCATTGGTTACCCACCCAGCAGCCAGTGGCAGGTGAGAGGCTGATTTTCCCACTCCTGTGGGAAAACCCACTTCCCCAATAACTTAACTTCTGCCTGACTCAGAGCATCACTCAGTGCAGCAAGCCCCGACCTTCACATTCATCTGCAACTCAACAGTCCCCCTACCCATCTCATTTCAGGAAGGCACAAGGCCAGATGACTCCTCTTGGCCCAGTTTTAACTTTTCCCATATAGGTCAACAGGGACCAGAAGCAGCAGCATTCATGGCACCATTGACCTGCCCCACACAAAGCCAAAGCTACTAAGAATGAGAGAAATTATTGTAGGATTTGGCTGGACCACACTTACAGACTTCTCAGACAGCTGGATCCCACCACATCCCCGCTCCCTGCAGAAGGAACAGCCATGTACTTGTGTTTTATCATAGCAAACAAACTGAACAACAGAGAGGAAAAATAAGCATCCAGCAACCTGGGCATGGACAAGCTTGGCATGAAGACAGCCCTTGCTGCTGCCTGGGTCTGATTTGCTAGTCATGCAGCTCCTGTAGTTTCCTCATTGGGAGAGTGAAGAAAGGGGAAAGAAATACAAGAAAACAAAACCCCTTTAACAATGAACTCCCATGTTCAGTCAGACGTGAAAGACAGGAGAAGGGGGAGAGAAAGAGAGAGAGGAGAGGAAGAGAGACAATAGAAGACAGAGTACTATTTCCTCTTCAAATATTTATTTTCAGGTCTGCCTTAGAGTGCTGCTTATTGAGACATAGAGCCTCACTGTGTGGCAGCTTGTAAGCTCCTGCTGCATGCATTTACAGCACTGCCTTATCTGGATGGCTGGAGCCACCAGGAATTCCCATCAGCCCAGTTCCAGACCACTCAGAGGGCAGCTTTCCTTTGGGTCCCTTCCCAGGGCCTCACTTCCAGGCACCCTGTCATGCCTGCTCTCCATCCCAAGCCCAGCACCAGGCACCGGAGGACCTTATCTCCTCTAGGCACTGTGCTGGACTCTAGTTCAGGCCTCAAAACATATGGTTCAGCTCCATCCCTTGGCCCTCTGGCCAAGGGACAAAAATAGCATTGGAGCTGGCGGCCTTGAACTACTGCTCCTCAACATTTTGAGCTCCCTTCATATTTGCCAGGATGCCCTCAGTGCAGCAGAGGTGGCCTGTGTGAAGATGGGAGATTCTCCAGCTGGTCAAAGTGGGTGAGCTGAAAGTAGTGACCAAGCAAGGTGGTAGAGAGCCCTGGGCTGCTGGAAGTGACATATCTTGGAGGAGAGCCAGAGCTGACATCCTGATCACAGACAGCAATTACGAAATTAAGCTATCAGAGAGGCTTTTTGGGAGGGGTGAGTGTCTGTGGTTTGGTCAGATGCCAGAGTAGGTCAATAACATTTGTCCTTCCCCTCTCCGCTGCAGATGGAGATCCTCTGCCGCTCCTGATCTCAACACAGCCACACAGCTCCCTCCTCCCACCACCACGAACCGTGGAGGACACACAGCGGCAGAGAGGGAGAACATCAGGATTCTACAAGGTAGTTACACTAGGGAGAGGGGTTGCACAGAAACCACCTGGAGAACTTAGACCTGGCAAAAATCAGCTTCATCTTCCTCTGAACTACAGCTCCTAGCTATAACTCAAGTTCTACTTTTTGCAGGGAAGTACAAGAACCTCCAGCCACACTCACTGAGCAAATACCTTGAGCCATTTCCCATCCTGTGCATGTCCTCTGGGCAAGATGCAGCCCTCAGAGAAGGGCAGCCATACCCAGGATGCCTGGCACAAGGACACAGAGCCACAGCGATGCAGAACATGGTGCATCCAGAGCAGTCCTTGGGGTGGGGGTCCCATCATCACACAGAAAGACCTCCGTACACCTATACTCATGACCAACAGCGAGAGTGGGGGTAGCCCATCAGTTATTGGAAACGCTGCCCTTACAAGTGACAGGGCCTGGGGGTCACAGAGGAAAATCATTTGTTTGGCTAAAATCCTGATTAGCACCAATTACTGCCCATCTCCTGCACAGTTCAGCTCTGTGTACAAGAAACCAGGAGCAGCACAAGCCCCCAGCCTCTCACGTAATGAAACTGAGAAGACTCCATTTCCTTTTCTGAAAGGCTGTGCTGGGAACCACAGGGTGAGAAACCCAGCTGCATCCCCAGGCAGGCTTGAGCGCGATGGGCTCGCACCCACACCTCTCCCAGAGCAGCGCCCACAGCTCTGGCACTGCAACCACCACGTCCTCCTCCCCAGCCCCTCCTGGCATGCTCATGTGTGCACATCTGCTCTTGCACGCCCGCAGCCACACACGGACAACTTCCTCTCCATGCTGGGCTTGAGAAATATTGATTTCTTTCCCCCCTGCAATATTTCGCTTGGCTGAGCAGATTTAGAATTGAAGAGTCAGACTCTGCCCAGAGACCAGAACCATATTTAATTCCACGGTTTAAGAAGCCCTGGAGCAGGTTATTCTTATTTTAAGCTACCAGTGCATTTAAAAGCAAGTGACATTTCAGGGGGATGGGATGGGAGATGGCTGGGGCCCTCTGCCTCGGTCCAGCCGGCACCGGGAAGAGCCTTGCAGCTCCGCTGCTGCCACGCCGTGTCCCCACAGCCCCATCAGCTGCGCTGCCCGCACCAATGAGAGGCGAGGGGTGGTGGCGAGCTCACAATCAAAGCTCAGGAGACCTGTTTCCATGTCTTTCTAACCGAGGAGAAATGAGAGAAAGAAAAAGAGAGCAGAAAGGAAAGGTGTGAAAACCTCTGATGAAAATTGCTCGGTGCATTGAGGTTTCACGATTCATATTGTCTGCTCCTGTACCCAGGCCCTGCTCATGGAGCGTAGTCCTTGGTAATGAGCAATTTGCAGATATTGAACAAAGACACAGTGCCTCGTCCAGAGGACAGTCCCTGATGGTGCATCATCATGGAGCAGCAGGAGAGCAGGGCTGGACGCGTCCATCTCCCTGACAAACGTACCCTCCAGCCTGCTGTAAGTCAGGGCAGCCACTTATCTCCACCATCACAGCTCCCAACCACGCAGCCTCAGCTGGGATTTCCAAAGGAGAACCAACACTGACTTCTAAAGCGAGAAGGGGAGGAGGATACACAACACTAAAAGGCACACCCCAAAGCATCTGTGAGCCTGTGCCAGGTTCTAGCTGTTGTGCATAGACCAGGCTAGACACAAACAGACTCCCTCTGCGTCAACACAGTGTGCATCCACTACCTGGCACAATGGCTGAGAAAAGCCCAGTGTCCCCAAAACGGAGGGTCCAGTTCAATGGGAGGTGGTGTCCAGTCAAGATCATCCCTGCTGAGGAACAGGTGAAGGTACACTGGAGAAGAGCAAAGGAAACACGGGGCTGAGCACCCTCCCCTTATCTCCCCACATCACATCTCCAAGGTCTCAGTATCCACAACTATCACCTTGCCGTGGCTAAGGTGGTCTGGTCAAGCACACAAACCTCTGCTGCCTCCTGCACTGTCTCAGGATCCCTGCCCTTTCCAGCCAGGCAGCCATCCCCAGCAGCCTGGCCACATGCTCACGGAGCACCAGGCAGAGAGAGATGCTCTTTACAGTCTCTAAATAATGAAGATGAAGACACCAGGTGCCAGACACCTCAAGGGCAGTCCAGAATGTGTGTGCCCATGTGTAAACACATGTGTCTACTGAACAGAAAGAGATCACCAACACAACCAAGTGTGACTCCTGGGCTCCCCACGGGTCCCGATCCACCCACCTGCTCCTGCGGTGGGCTCAGCTGGGCTGCAGTGAGCACACAGAGGGCTGCTCCTTCTCCAGCTGAGAAGGCAGAGACACCAGAGAGCCTCTCCTCCAGCTGGGAGACGAGCCCAGCAGGGCTGTGGTTTGCAACTTGGGGCTGCAGAGCCCACAAGGAGCTACAATTCAGTGGGAGACATGATTGACAGCAGGGTGAGCTGCGGGCTCCCGGGGGCCGGGGGGTGAAGGCAGCCCCAGGGGCTGCGGTAGGGGCTCAGGACAGCTGCGGTACCGAGAGATGTAGCACCTACCGCAGCAGCCTGTGCATTAGCTCGCTGTGGTCTGCTATGACACAAAACGTTGTTAGCTGCGGCGTTGTATTTTGACTGAAGCAGACAAGCAGGAGAATGAAAATGGATCCTTTTATGTAAGCTCCCCTACACGCTGTAACAGCTCCTGACATCTTTCCCCAGCTCCTCTCCTGGCTGGTGCTCGTGTGCGTGAGCCAGGATTGCACTAGGCAGGGGGAAGGGAGGCTGCAAACCGCTCCTGGCCTCGAGAGCATGGGTTTGGACAGTGAGGTCGGCACCCCAGGGGGAGAGAAGCTGAGTGTGACCCGCTCGGGAGCATGGTGAGAAGCCTGATGGCATGGATTAGACCTGGGGCTAGGCAGCCCAGCACCCAGGGCTGTGGGGTATGGATGCTATAGGGCACCCCAGTGTGAAGGGGCAAAGCTGGATGCAGGTACAGCTTAAACTTCAGAAAAATCTCACCAGAACTATGGGAAGCTTTGGCACATGGGTGCAGCCAGGGCACCCCTCCTCCTTCCCCCATCCTGCTGGAGAACAGGCACTGGCAATAAATACCCATAATGAAATGGCTTTAAAGAACAAAGAGTATATGAGAACAAAGTCAGAATTAGTCAAANACAACAACAACAAAAAAATGCATTGCAATTAACTAAATTGTTAAATGAATAAAAAAGGTATTAAATAAAGTTTCCTGGATGTCAAGTTGACACAGTTTTTGGTTTGGGCTGGTTTTTTTTTTTTTTTTTTTATGTTCAGGAAAGGAAATCAGTCCCTTGAGTAAATCTCCCTGCTCCAGGGCTAGGCATTAAAGGCTTTCTGGTGGATGTTACTGTCTGAGGTCCCTTTGATCCAGGCTGCTGGATGCAGCACACATCTCCCAGCCAACACCACCCTCCTGCCCTCCTCCCGCATCCTCACCACAGGGATGGCACAAACAGAGCCGCTGGTGTGGGCAGGGCTGGCCAAAGCGGGGACTCTGTGCTGTTTCAGAGGCATGGGAAGGGGAGAGCTGCAGGACTGCTTGTCCCCCACTGCTACCCAAATGTCACCAGTGGGCCTTTTTAATCAGGGTGTCTTTGCCTCTCTGGCTCGCCACCTCTCCTCTAAGTAGGACAAAACAGCGGGGCTGCTATCTGTCACATCTCCACCTTCACCTCTCCCACAGGCACCAGCAACAATTTTTCCTCTCCAGGGAAAGCAGCTTTGTTTAGCAGCATGTTACCTGTCAAAGGCTCTTCCCTCAGCATCTCCTGAAGTGAGTGAAACCTTTCTTTGTGGGGAGGAGGAGAGATGCTCTGTCCTGCGGCAAACACTGCCAGCTCCCTGGCATGACAGCGAGTACCTTGGTGGCTTCGCAGCAGGAGCCTGGAGGGGTGGCATGGCTCCCTTGCTCCCCACATCTGCAGCGTAAATATACAGCTGCTTGGAAGCACCAGGCAGACAGATGACATTATTTCATGTCTAGAAGGTCATTTATGGGAGATAACTACACAGAGACACGTATATATGCACCTGTATTTCTGGATTTCTCCTGTGCTTTGTGTGTGTGTGTGTATATATAACTCAGGAACTTAACTAGTGAGATACCGACAGACCTATCGAGTGAAGCAATTTGTCTCAGACAATTGCCTGAGCTGCCTCTGATGTCGCTGTCTCGCCACTGACAATAAGAGGCTCTTAAGTGTCCTGAAATTGTACTGCGAGTTCCCCAGTGCTCTCACCCCCGCCTTTGCTCCTCTCCCTCGAGCTCCTTCCCATGTTTCTCCAGCAAAACACTCTTACGCAAATAAACATGCAGGGAGGCACAAAAGGCATTTTGTCTAGGATTTCAATACAACCACGTATTTCTCATTCAAATATTCAGCTGTATCCTTCAGAGATCAAAAGCATAGTGCTGAAATGAGGCGAGGCATGAATATCCCAAGCCACCAGCTCAAACTTCCCTTTCATTCCTGTCCTGGCTGAGGGAGCAGGTAGAGGAATCTGCCACCCCCACCACAGTGGCTCCCGGATGTCACAGATTCAGTGTTCCCATGCACACAGGTACAGCTCTGTCACATCACCCCTCTCTCCATCTCCACACAAAGCCCCACACAGCCATAGATTACAATAATGGCCATTAAAACCTTTATGAGCTATTTCTATGCAACAGGCAGATGATCTGGGTGCTATAAGCTGGGCCTGGGACAGCCTGGACCAACTGGAGAAAGCTCCCTACTATGAGAAACCTGGAGTGGGGTCTGACCCAATGAAGGATCCCCACAACCTGCACCAGAGATGCCACAGGTCACTGCACCAGGAGGAAAAAGGTGCAGCCGTGCTGCTTCCCTACAGACAGCCTCCTCTCAGCATGGCTACTGCTGGAGCATCACAAGTGCCCACTGCCACCTTCCCCCACTAGGGCTATACAAAGACAGCATGAGTGAAGTGCAACCTGCCCTGAAACACATCCACAAGCCTCCTCTGCACCCCTGCTTTCCAGCCCAAACCACATCACGGGCTCAGGTTTGTTAAGAGGGACCAGCCCCTCTGCCCAGCAATCTCCATGGATCAGCCTTTTAGCTCTCCTCCCATCCCAAACATCCCTTTTCCCTGCTGGGGACCTGCACAATGGGGCAACAGGGCTGAGCCCTGGCAGCTGTTGTGCTCCTTTCCCCACCTCGCTGAGGAAGGTGGTCAGCTCGAGTCATGGGGTTTGGCCTCTTTACTGTATAACATATGAACTCACACCAGTTTTATAAGCCCCTCCCAGCTCAAATCACATTGTAATTCTGAACAGCCTTAAACTCATTTAAATCCTAACAAAAACACCACTCTGCATTTGCATTCACTGCTCGCTGGTCCCTGTGGCTGCTGTGACAGCAGGTCCTGTGGAATTGATAATGCTCAGGATGCTCCGTACCAGCAACCATCCCTCACAGGTGGGGCTGGGACAGGCACTTAATAGGACAATTATAAAAATAGGTGCAGGGAATAAACATCGAGGCTGATTCAGGATGGTGCACAGTGGGTGCCAAAGCTTTCACAGCAACATAAGGAGAGCAGCAGCACCAGTGTTGAAACCTCAGTGTCCCACATCAGGCCAGGTACACAGCTCTGACAGAACAAGGCACCTGCAGACAGCACCGTGAGGGGGTTTTAAAAAGAGAACAGGGAATGACTGATGAAGTGCCAGCAAATAACAAGCGCTGTGGATGCTGCAGGGAGTTTGTGCATGAATGGCACAGGCGCCCTGGGGGCGGATGGGGACAGACGCAAGAACTTGCCCTGGTTTCCCATGCTGCCTGGTGTGCTGGTGACAAGGGGCGGGGGGGCTGCTATTACAGCTTGGAGGCACGTCACACCACGGGGAAGGTACTGTGACTGCATCTCACAGTGCATCCTCCACCCCCGGGCCACTATGATGAAGCACCAGTCCCACCCTTCCTTCCTGAACACAGATGAGTGGGATTTGCTGGGATTGTTCTGGAGGGCTGGGTGATAGGGACCCTGAGAGTCCCAGCTCCCATCAGCAAGCCCATACAGCTTTCCCACCTCACCCCAGGCACAGCACTGACCCAGGCCCTGCTCCTATGCTCAAGATCACCTCTCCCACCCTCCCCAGCTCTGCTGCTCCACCATGCCCTACGGTACCCATGCACCACTCTGCAGCCTCTTGCCTCTCTCCTCCATGTCCAGCTCTGATCCATTCCCAGCCCTCTGCCCTGCTCACCCTCCTGGGCACTTGTCCAGCACTTTATGCCTGGCTGTTCTTTGTGATGACATTAATAGGCTCCCCTGAAACAGTGAGATTATGAGCTATACCCTTCCAAGCAATAGAAATACTAATTATTACTGAGATAAATGGGAATATCAATGATGAAAGTCAATATTATTGCCTTCTTTGTTCCTGTTTGTTTTATTTGTAGATGAAAAGACCACTCAGCCTGTCTCCCCAGGATGTGGTCGGGAGCTGGAACAGCTCCTCTTGGCAGTCTCGTCCAGAGCTGTGCTCTGATAAGAAATCATACTGCACACATGCTCGCAAAGGGCTCTCTAAATCAGCAGCTCTCAAAAGCAGGCATTGTCTTTGATTGATTCATAAAACTGGAGCTGCCTCTCCTCCCCACTCCAGTACCAGGCAAGGGAGGATTTAGGGGAAGGGGAAGGTGTAACGTGGGTGGAGGTGACTAATTGTGGAACACAGCACAGTGCTGGGAACACACCACAGTTTGGCTAGGATGATGCTTACGCCTTCATCTTCCTCTCCCAACAGTTTAGCCATCAAGACAGGAACCGAGGGCCCCTTCCAGGCTTTGACACCAACTCTCAGGCAGACCTTGGGCAAGTCCCCCAGCACTGCTGCAGCCAGGCAAGCACTTACAACAGCAACGTTGCCTTATTCAGCAAGTCTGCTCCCTCCGCATATTCTGAGTCAGAGCTGCTGATTTCAGTGACAAGAGACTTTTTTTTTTTTTAGGCCCTATTAGCCTTGTGGAGCTAACACAGCTAAGAGCAAGTGAATGGGATGCTAATTTTGGATCTTGCCTAACAGCGTCAGGAGAGTGCTTCCTGGAGCGGCCCCTCTCCACAGGCAGGCGGATGTGCTCCCCACGGCCACGACCCACCACCATCTCCCCCGTGTCTGCGGGAAGCAGGGCACAGCAAGGAAGGGAGCACTGGTATCAGGGTGGGAAGCACTCCCACGCTCAGCTTGGCACACCCAGAGCACAAGGCACATTTCTCTCGCTCCTAATACACCCCGCTGTGTCACTAGAAATGCCTCCATTCCCTACCAGTCCCCAGTCCCTCACCAGTGAGCATTCATGGGAACAAACCAACCCACCGATCCCCAACTTGCTCATCTCCAAGCATCAGTGCAGTGATTGCCTCCCTCTAATGAATACAAACCAGCCCAGCCCCTCTCCATGCTAATGAGGACAAACACTGCTCCTGCCTCTCTCCAAATGCAATGAAAGTGGGAGAACTGGGAGCCTCGCAGGAGCAATTAAGCCAGTTTTCAAAAAGCCACCTTGTCCCAAGTATTTCTTGGAAGGCAGTCTTCTTCAAAGCTTTTTTAAACCCCTTCCCATCCTTGTGCATGTCAGGGTGCAATTAAGCAGAAAGAATCAGCACATAAACCCAAAGAAACAAACTACCGTGCACGCCCAGCTCCTGCTTCAGCTTCCTCCTGCCTCTTCCCTGCATTTAACATTAATGTGACATCCCAAGCTGTGTGTGCACTACTATCTCCCACCCCGAGACAGGGAAGAGCTAGAAAACCTCAAATGCCTCCCAGCCTCCCTAACATGTCACCCAGACTCCTGCCACAAATAGCTCCCGATGGTCCCTGCCAGGGCTCATACACTTCAAATCTCAAAGCATCAGGCACCCCACACGAAATCCCAACACTGCAAATCTCTCCAGAGATGCTGGACTCTGATGGTGGCACCCAGGCTTGCACCAAGCTACTGCAATGCATGGTTGCTGCCCTTGGGCTACACAGCCTGGCTTGTTGCCTAAGCTTATTAGCATTTCATACAATTTATATTCATTTTTGCAAATATACTACCAAAAAAAGTTAAACAACAATAAAAATCTCTTTATTGTCAATAGCTTTGTCAGCCCTCGGAGTGAGATACTTGAAGAGAAAACTGGCTTGATCTAGAGACCCAGGTGGGAGCCAGGTAAAGTGTGGAAAAGAAATTCAGGGCTTTCCTTGGCCCTGCTAGGGTAAAGGAGCAGACCTTCTCCAACAGCACCTACCAAACCAGGCTCCAGACTCCCCTTCCTCTGCTGCACTCCTTCCCTGCAGCCTTGCTGTCTCCCTCAGCTCTTCACAGCCACCCTGTTTAGCCACAGCTTTTAGGCCCACTGAAAACAAGAGTGTCCCTAAGGTCCCCACTGTCCCATGCAGCTTTCCAGGGGAGAGCCTCACTGCTGCTGCTACTCCTATGCGTGACCCTTCCTGCTCCCAGGGGCATGGCGTGGTCCCCTTTGGGGACAGCAGAGGGTGGCAGGGAGTCCCAGGCAGGGTCTCCTGCTGCACCAACAGCCAGGCTCTGTCTCTGTTGCATTGATTTTCCTCACTCTGAGCTAGGAGATTGTTCAGCAATATGAAGTTATCAGGGGAGGTAATGTTTTCCACCAGACAACCTGTATTGCTCCTTCTCCAACAAGTGCTGGTCTGTGCAGTGCAGCACACTCCCAGTATAGACATCTTCTGGTAAAGGAGCTGCCACCTCTTTCCTTCCCTCACCACCTCCTGCCATGCCAGGTGCCACCACCCAGCCCCTGCCCCTCTCTCATTCTCCCTGCACCACGAGGACACCCACATCCTCCTCCCAGCTCCCTGGCCACCCTTCACAAGGCATTTCTGGCCCACTGTTGCATGACACAGGGAGGCTGGGGTGGACCCATTCACATTTATAGGCACTTGATATGACCCTGACACTGAAAGTTGCTTTAGAAAAAAAAAAAAAAAAAAAACCATCCAAAAAAACCCAACCCTGAGACAGGGGTTTACTGGAAAGCCCAACTTATTCCAAGTCTGTGACTGCAGAGCAGTAACACCAGAAAGGAGAGGGAAGGTTTTTTGGAAGCATTTATGGCACATGCAGTCAGAGAGGAAGAGAAACATCCCTCAGAAACCACATAGATTTGCTCGCTTTAAACACTAAAAATTCATGCATTAAAAATCCACTCAGGTTCAGCTCTGTTTCAGAACTCAATAAAACTTCTGACCACATCATCCAGCCCCATGTTTCACAGTCTCCTTGGGAAGAGGGCTTACCTGCTCGAGGCTCAGGCTGAGATGCCCCCTCCCAGCACCAAGTCCTGCTTTGCTCTTGGGGCTGTTGGCCTTGGCGAGGGGCTGTGCACTGACCCCGGGGTGTCCAGGGCTCGAGATGTGGCCCCATAACCCACATCAGTAGGTTATGCAGCACCCAGCTACTCTGGTCTAGCAGTAGTCTGTGGGGAGTTGGGCAGAGAGGAACCTAATGACATTCAATAAGGGCAAGTGTAGGGTCCTGCACCAGGGGAGGAAGAACCCCCTGCACCAGGACAGGTTGGGAGAGCAGTTCTGAGGAAAAAGACCTGGGAGTCCTGGTGGACAACAGGATGCCCATGAGCCAGCAACGTGCCCTTGTGGCCAAGAAGGCCAATGGCACCCTGGGGTGCATCAGAAAGAGTGTGACCAGCAGGTGGAGGGAGGTCATCCTCCCCCTCTGCTCTGCCCTGGGGAGGCCCCATCTGGAGTCCTGTGTCCAGTTCTGGGCTCCCCAGATCAAGGACAGGGAACTGCTGGGGAGAGGGCACAGCAGAGGACCACAAAGATTATGAGGGGCCTGGAGCACCTCTCTGATGAGGAAAGGCTGAGGGACTTGAGGTTTTTTTAGTCTGGAGAAGAGAAGGCTCAGGGGGGATTTGATCAACATCTATCAATACTTAAAGTGTGGGCGTCAAGAGGATGGGGCCAGTCTTTTTTCAGTGGTACCCAGTGACAGGACAAGAGGAAATAGGCACAAGCTTGCACATAAGCAATTCCATCTAAATGTGTGGAAGAACTTCTTCACTTGGAAGAGCAGAGCCCTGGAACAGGCTGCCCAGAGAGGTGGTGGAGTCTCCGTCTCTGGAGACAGTCAAAACCTACCTGGACAATTTCACCTGCGACCTGCTCTGGGTGGACCTGCTTTGGCAGGGGGATTGGAGTAGATGATCTCCAGAGGTCCTTTCCAACCCCATATCATCCCGTGATTCTGTGCAGAGACCAGGTAGAGAAACACAGACTACACCCCACTCCACTATCCCATGTTTCCCAGGAACTAACTTTTGTTCCTCCCTCAAAGGAAAAATCACAAGGAAAAACAAAACCACCTTGTTTTCTAAACACTGTTCTTCGGAAAAAATCTTCAGCTTTTGCAAATGGCACTCTAGAAGAAAATATCCAAATCTAAACCAAAACCAGATGGCTCTCAGTGCTCGTTTTTCAGGGAGGACTTTAACCAGCATGACCATTTCCCATCAAAATCTTGTTTTGATAGAAGATCGCTAAGAATAAATGCGTTTCAGGGCTTGCTGCTGAGAAGGTGTTTTGACAGAAAACTGCTATTTCCATGGTCCTTCCACTTTCTCTGTCAACCCTGACATGGCAGGAACTCCTCTGATCAAGCACCCTTTGCACACAGCTTTTCCCAAGGCCCAACCTGCAAGAAGCACCCATGGGAGCAGGGAGGGATGGGTGCCTGGGTTCATTCCTGCTTACCATAAAATGGAAAACACCAAGAAGCTAGAAATACCTCTCCACAAAGCTGGAAATGCCTCTCTCCAACAGCCCTCTCACGCAGGAGCGCGAGGCAAGGTGAGGACACAGGTCCCTTTTTTTGCATGCATCAGGTTAAGCCTATGCAGCGTGTTCTTTGCTTTGAGCAAAGAACATGATGTAAGAGGGAAATTGTGTATCTACGTGCACATGTCTGAGTGAGAAACCCAGTTCTACCTCGCTCTTTCGGTTCCCTTTTCTCTGAACCCAAGATGGGATTTGCTGCCTCCTGGGCAGTCCCAGCCGAGCCCCTGAGCTCTGCCCCAAGCAGAGGTGTCCCTCCCAGTGGCACCAAGATCGCAGCACAGCCCACCATCTCATACCACCTTGGACAACATCAATCAGAACAATTCCCCTCCCCACCCTTGGCATATAAAAGATGCTTGAACCACCCTAATTTTTTATTTTTTATTTTTTCATTAGGTAACTGAATTCTGCTCTTCCTACAGAGATCCTTTTGTTCTCTCCTGAGGACTGACATCCTGGGAAATTGCCTCAGCCCAGTCAGCTCTGATGTTTGCTGTCTCACACGTTGCCTGCATCAAACTGACAGTTCACAGATTTCAGCTGAGGATTTGTACGTACAGTACAAGCTGAAACCTGCTCCCATCTCTTTTAACTGTCCCGGCGAGAGCGCTGGAAGGAGGCTGAGTCGGCGGGGAGTGCGCGGGCGCCTTGCAGCAGTAATAGAGACATCTCTGAACACGCTGCTTTTTGAGGACCCTCTTGCCTGCCCTCTCCTGGATGATGAAACTACTTCTGCCCAGCATCCCCCAGGATGCGATGTTCTACTGTCTGTGCTGGTTCCCTCCACACAGGCACAGTTTGACCCTCTCCGATGCAATATGAGTCAGAGCCAACCCACCTAACCCTGCCTAAGCCGAGCCATAAATTCCCATGGCAAAGCCCTCCTTTCCCAACAGTGCCACTGTCCAAATATTTTCATTTGAATGCCTTCCCTCCCTCCCCTGGTAAAACCTTCCCCTGCACAGGTGCCATCAATTGAACATTTCCTACCTGTTCAGCCACACACGGGCAGCGCCTGCCCCAAATATTGGTTAAAAGCTGCATTGCCTTCTATCATAAGAGGTCTGGGCAGCAGCCCTGGACTACAAGGAAGGGGTAAGGCATTTCTATCACACTTATGGCAGCAGAAACCAGTCCTGTCCCAGACTCAGCAGGGCAGAGGCATGTGAGTGTCATATGCTCAGCAACAGAACGGGACCCGAGCTCGTGTGCCACCTACCCAGGTCAGATGAAGGCAGGACGCTGGGGGATCAGATGCCAGGGGCGCGCTGGGCTTTGGCCTCTCCTCTGCTTTCCTCTCATGCACTGTGGGCAAAATGATATCACAATTAAGGCTTTAAACCTGGCATTTTTGAGAGGCAAGCGGGAGAGAAATTAAAAAGCTGTGAATGCTTTTCCCCCTCTCCCTCCCAAAACTAGAGCTCAGTTGAGCTTAATCTTCATCTGTGCTGATATTTAAAAGCTATAAATCAGGCTGCAACAGACAGAAAAACACAACTACCAAAATTTAGTGGACCTGCTGCTGAAAGGACCAAAATGAACTGCTTAATAGAAGCCATTTTCCCATGGAAATAGAGCAGGCCTGTACTTAGCAGAGCATTGATCTGCTGACAGCTACCAGGACAGATTTGGGCCAGAGCACTTGGGAATCATTTGCAGTGATCTCTCAAGAAACACATGCATGCAAAAGCCCTCTGAAAAACGCTCTTGTGAAACAGTGCTGTAGCTGCCTACAAGGCCAGATAGCACTCACTGGCCAGCACAGGCTCTCACCACCCCCAGTAAGGCTCCCTGGGCAGGTGGCACTGCTATGGTGGCTCAGACCCAGGTCTTGCTCTGCCTGCATCCCTGTACCCCAGCTTTAGTGGCTCCAGGTTGTGCAGAGCAATAAAAACACTTGACACAGGACAGGAATTGCAAAACACCACTAACACCTAGACCTGTAAAAGGGTCTTGCAGCTCAGGGCCCTAGTGATGGTGTGTGAGCTGTGCCCGTGGGACCCTTTGTCCCATAGACTCAGGGTGTTTGGGGATCCTTCCATAGACACACTGGGATTTGGAGATGCTGTGCTACAGACAGGGACAGCCCAAAACACTGCCCAGGAGCTCCAGTCTAGCCAAGGAATGCACAGGGGCAGTGACTCTGTCCCACCCTGCCTTCCCTCAGCCTCACATTGCGCTGCCGTCCTGGCAGGTAGGGGATGTTCCCTAAACCCAGCTGGGCAAGCTGACCCCTCCCTGCTGCCCCACACATAGAAAGCAGCACAGACTGGTGACACTGCCAGCACCAGAGTGCCCAAATCAACAGTGTTCCAGCCTCAGGTTTACCTTCCTGCTGCCACCACAGCCAATGTACACGCTGGAGAGGGGGCAGCACAGGTACCATGGCTGTCACTCTCCTGCCTGATGTGGGACATGTGCCCCATTCATTTTTTCCCCCTGCTGGAAAAGATTTTCCATTACAACGTTCACTGTTTTGGGGGATGAAGTCAAGGCAGGTGGATGTATTCATCCTTTTTTTGACCAAAAAAGAAAATTATTTCTCTGAATCCTGAGTAGCTCCACAAGCAGGGGGGTGCAGAGGAGCCACAGGACACAGGAGAACTGCTGGAGGGTCTCTAGCCTGCAGGACTCTGCCCGCCCTTCCCAACGGAGACATAGCACTGGGATGGCCAGGAGCCTCTTGCCTGCCTGCTACTTTTTCTGAAGCAGTTATCATCTGAGATAACCCAAGGACAACCAAGGAAAGCAAAACCATCTCATTTCCAGAGGTGTTGAGTGTCCTTGGCACTTACTGGCTTCAAACACGGGTGCTTGCTGCCCCCAGCCCTTGGCTCATTCTCACCATCACACAGTCCCCACAACATCAGCAGAGAAACAGATGACTTGGAAGATACGTGGGGCAGAGAGGGCACAGGTGAGGGTGGATGCAGCGCTTTCTCTCCTGCCCAGCCACCTTCTGCACAGGCTAGACCTATAATACCAATTAATAGTTCATTGTTTGTAGTGTTTTGGGGGTTTTTTTTATTCCCATTATTGACTACACCTCTTTATGTACTTATTTAGCAAATATTACAATGATCCCAAAAGCTACCCAAATAAGCCTTCTTTTCAAAAACTAGGAGCAAACCAATGTCTCTACTTTAGGGGAGGACAACCTGCCCAGCCACGCTTCAAAGGACACCTGAGGTCCTAACATTGCTCAAGAGCCTGCAGAAACCATTGAAAAATAGGAAACAACTTATTTGGCTTATTTATTATTTTTTGCTTTCACGCATCACTTATTTTTAAAAAAACTAAAAACATGTTCATGAATTGAACATATTTAAATGGATCAAAATCTGTTTAGCTAAGAAGGAAAACAACTCTCCCACTCCAAACTTCTTGTGGGCTGGGAGCTGCTTTTCAGTCTTCCACCCACAGCAAATATTTCAAATCTCGTTTTAAGCTGAAAGGTTGCTTCTGGGGACAGATCAGGGAGAGGACCTGTGTGAGGGGCAGTTCCACCACCCTCCTCCATTATTACCCCAAGCACCCCTTACCCAGAGAGTCAGGAACACCTGGGCAGATGGGTCAACTGAGAGGCAGGGGACAATGGAGACATCTGTGTGTGGGGAGAGCATCCAGGGAGGATAGAAAAAGTGAGAAGCCTTCCTTCCTCCTCCTCCTCCATCAGCAGCTTTCCACAAGGAGGATCAATGCAGCCCACTGTAACTGCACTGTTGTTCCATTTTTAATTAATGAAAGAAAAAACTAATCATTGAATTAAACTTCTCATTACTCCAGCTGAATACCCACTAAGTAAATTTAATTACTGTACGAATTGGGTTTCTCCCTGCCTGTTTCATTAGCTACTGATAAAGATGAAGGGGGTCGGGGGGAAGATGAAAACAGAGAAAGAAAATGGAAGATGGAAATAATAAATGCAAAACAGATAAATGATTCAGCAGGTTTTAGGGACTTCTAGTAAGGACCTGGGGAAAGACCATCCCACACTAGGCTGGAGGGATTCCCTGTGGGATAAACCCCTTTTTCCAACCCACCTCCTCCCCAGGGATAACCACCATCATCTTCCAGGTCCACATCACGTGTAGGAACATACAACCTCATAAGCTCTGCTTCCATGCATCTACCCCACATCCCAGAGCCTGGTCCCTGCTCCAAGCATCCAGCAGCAGAGCTGTGCTCCAGCACACCACAAGGCATGGGGGCCACAGGGACAAGGTCCTATCACTCTCCCCAGCACAGCCACTTGCACACCCTGGGTTCATGGCCACCGGCAAAACAGTGGCCAGAGCTTTGGGCACAACTGGCTCCCCTTCAAATAAGGGCAGACACCCATTTCAGATGTGCAATAACCCTTGATCCCTTCAAGCTCTGAACAGCCAATTTTTGCCTCTGCAACAAAGGCAGCAACCCTGCAACACTTCAGCAGGGAACTAGTGCTGACAAAAGCACGGGAAGCAGACAAGAATGGATATCAAACACCTGCTGTCCCACCACATACCGAGACACCTGCCTTCTACTCTTTGTATTTTAAGCCTTTCTGCTGGAGTGGGAGTCCTGTGTGCCCAGGCTGCTGGGAGCCGGGGACATGCCAGCAGCACGCTCCTCCTAGGAAATCAGCAGAGGACGCATTCGGCAGCCCTCCCACACTGCCACACAGATTTTGTGTGTGTGGCACGATGCTGGGTCTCTCCTACTCTTCCCCACTACGAGTCAGCCCTCTGTTCCTCCTCCCTGATAAAGGGCACAAGCCACTGTGGGGCAGGTATTGCCCCACACCAGGGAGAGGTCCAGCAGCCCCTACCAAGCACAGCAATCTCCCTTCCACCACGTGCCTCCACATCCAGCACCTCTGAGATGTGTCTGGTTATAAGGCCGTATTTAGGATGAACCGGGGGGTGGAAAAAGCCTGCATTTTTCCTTTAGGACACCCTTTCTCAATTAGATTGCTTCAGCTTTCAGCTGAGCTGACAGCATGGCAGAAGGGCAGCCCAGGCCATGGAGGCTTATCCTGCAACACCACGGGGAGGGTTTTGTTCACAGCAAGGCAAGGCACTGTCCCTCTGCCTTGCATCACCAGCTTGTGGCCCTCACTGTGCCCAACTGCTCTTCAGCAAGCCAAGGTGCTGTTGGGGCTGCTCCCTCATTCCCATGATTTTGCTACATCTTCTGATCCCAAACCAAGCTGACATGTTTGAACCCTTCACCTCCATGCTTTGGTCATGCAAACCAGCCTCCTGTCTCCCTTCCCCTCCCTGCCTCTTCCCCAGTCCTTTCCTGCTCTCCTCTGTCCTCAGCCCAGCAGGCTCCTTCCCCAGAGGAGTTTCTCCTGTGCAGGACAAGCCCAGCTACAAACACCTTCCAGGCAGACCAGAAGGTCCCTTCAGGGCCACATCAATCCCCCCAACCCCGGAATGGACTCTCAAACCCTAGACAGGGAAAGCATTGAGATAACAGCCACAGATGCTGGGGGGAGCAAACAGGGCTGGGTGAGACCTGCCACGTACCCGTGGATGCCACCATGGGTTTGGGCACCTGTGCCAGTGGCCACCAGCACAGCCTCAGGGCTCCATCCCATTCCCAGGAGGATGCCGGCTCCCAGGTGGGCTCAGCACAGCACGCTCTCCTTGCGGGCACAAGCTTTCTGACGTAGCTAAAATTAGCTCCCACAGAGTCTCTCCTGCCATCCCCAAAGTCATTGGTACAACATGTTCTGCCACCACCAGCTCTTCCCAAGCTCTCACTCGAAAGAAAAAGATTAAAAAAACCACCAAAACCCACCAATGCGTAGTACGTGCCTCACGGCTCCGACTCCCTCGCGCACACAAAGCAAACAACCCTGCAGGTTTTGCAGCCACCATCTCCCTGCGCTGCTGAGGGCAAGGCTCCCTCCTCCTGGGGCTGCCCAAACACCCTCATGCTGCCCACACCAGCCCCAGTGCAACACCCATTCCTCCATCTCTTAACCCCGGCAGCAGCATATTCTGAGGATCTGGGCTGGGGAAAGAAGGGAAGAGTGGGGGTTGTTTGCTGCCTATTTGTTTTGGTGGCCAAATTGTGAAAAGAACGTAATACAGCTTGACTGAAGTATTTTATTTTATTCCCCCCCCCTTTGCCAAATTTTAAAACCCCAGCAATAATCTGGAGCTGAATCAAACATCTTGTTTGGTCTGAAGTGAAGCTTTCAATTTGTTTGTAGGTGGCTTTCCCCCCACACTGAGAAAAAAACCCTAGAAAAAATTTCAAAATGAAATGTCATCTCGAAACAGATGGCTGAAAGGTTTCATTTTGAAAATGTCAAAATGAAACTTTTCAGTGTTTCACTTTTTTTCCCCAGCCAAAACCACTTGCTAAATACAACCTGAATTCGTGAGCTGTTTCTGTTGACTGAAACCTGAATTATTCGGTGCAGAAGCTGTTCACTCAAAGCCTTTTTTTTTTTTGCAGGCCTGCGTACACCCCCCACGCTGTGCAACCCACTGCAGTGGGGAGGGAAGGAGAACCCTGTAGCACGTCCTTCACCAAAAAAGTGGCACAGGAAAGGAAAGCAAAACCCCAGGGAGGGCTTACCGTGGGAGCAGACCTCTGCAGCTTCGTTTCTGGGGCTGGAGGGGCTTCCCGTGCAGCGGAGGGAGAGGAGGGCGCTGCCGCCCCGGGTGGGAAGGACAGGGTGGTCCTGCCTGTCTCATGGGACCCAACGCAGAGCAGCGGGGCACCTCGCTCAGTCCTGGACGTGCAGCCCTGCAAGACAGGATGAAGAGTGTGAAAAAGTGCTGGAAGGATTAAAATTCAGTGTAGGCAGAAAAGGAGGGAGGTTTGCTGGGAGCACTGGTTGGTTGGTGTCAGGTCTGTTCCCTGACTCTACTCTCCCCTGTGCAGCAGTTTTCATCTCCTCTTGCCCTGCTCTCATGGTGTAACAGCCCACCTGCTCACCAGCACAGGGCTTTCCGTGTCAGCAGCCTCACAAGAGATAAGCAGGAGAACATCAGCTATCATACCAGCAGCAAATGCAAGCCAAGGAACCTGCCCCGGTGGAGAGCATGTCCAAGCAGGGTTGTTCCGTCCCAGACATGGCCATCAATCATTACAACTAGCCCATGCCGCAGCAGCAGTGGCAAACATCGAGGATAGCTTTGCCCACCTCATCTCTCTTGCTCAGGAGGCAGAGATGATGATCATCTCAGATCAAAACCAGATCCTAGGGATGAGCTCTAACCACCATCTGGGAACCAGCTCAGTGCTGAGCAGATCCTACTGACAGCAAACCCCATGGTCCCTCTCCCATACCCTGTGGCCATAGGATGGTGGTCTGTGGCTGCTAGTCCCAGACACTGCCTTCTCCCAGGACTAGAGCCAGGTCACTCCATCCCTACACCCAGTGGCCCGATCACCAGCTTGGTTTCTAGGTGACACTGTGATGCTGGAGGGTGAGGAGCCCATCGAACCACACACACAAGCCTCCCACCTCCAGCAAGCGGGAATCGGGTTTTGATTCCAAAGTTCCCAGTCCAAGAGTTTTCAAGCAAAAGCAAAATTCAGCAGCCCCAAATTCTGCCTTGAATTTGGGGCTTCAACACACAGAAAGGGGATGGAAGTATTTTAAATTTGCTTTAATCCCTGCATTTCCTTGCCAACCACTTTGACTCCTATTGTTCCCCAAAGAACTGCAAGATTCCTGGGGTGCACAAGTGGCGTGCGGCAGAGGAACAAAACGGGTCACATTCAGGAGGACATTTTCAAGAAAGCCCCCAAATCTTTGATCCATCCCAAAGCCACGGTAATAAAAGTCTGATTTACGTTCCACAAGAAGTGGGGTAAAGAAGTCACATGCCACAAAATCCTATGAAAACCAGATCCCCAAGATACAGAAGTCCAGTGAAGTGTTCAGGTTTGAGACTTTGGTTCATCATCTTTTGCCTCTGGCTCGGTCCAGGGGCAGCAGCACTGAGATGCTGCAGGAGCATTACCCTTCCAGCATGAGCACATACCACAGAACACCAAGGCTGGTGGCAGAAAACCTGTTTTTGTGAGATCACTAGCCCGATTGCTAGATGAAAGAGGATTAGATGAAGCTTAGACTAAGCATCTCAACAGTATCAAACCATAAGACGATGCTCAACCGTTGCTACTGCTAAGGTGACACGGAGACAGAGTTATCTGGTAAGAGAGAAAAATCTTATTTTAGAGAGCTCTACTTGGCACAAAGAAAAAAAAAAATCCAAAAAAGGTTTTCGCCAGGTCCTCAGCATGAGGCTACATGTCCACAGGGGCAAGGCAGACCTGGAGTCTGCCGGATGGAGTCACGTGGAATAAGAGGTAGGCTTGCTCCAAACTCAAACCGCCTCCTAAGTTCAGGGGGGCGGCAATCGGAAATTAAGCCCATCTGTTCCTAAATCATTGCACTGGCAGAGAGGTGAGCAGGCTGAGAAACAGAGCTCTGAAGAAAGAAAAAAAAAAAAAATAATCAAGATTGCTAGAAACGAAGCCAGCAAGCTGCCCATCAGGGAAGGGATGCTACATCTCTGGCTCACTACTGCCATGAGTTTGGAGAGCTCAGCCCAGACCTCAATTAAATCTCTTGAGCAAGGGAGCTGCAGCAGCAGCACGTGCGTCCCTTGCATCAGCCCACCCTGGTAAAGGATGAGATGAGGCAGCCGGAGCTCCCCAGACCTCACGAATGAGCTGCAGACAAGGGAAGGGAAACTGAGGCAGGTGCCAGTGATGCAAGGGCCTGGCAGGCAGATGGTGCCACACCAGCTCTGGAGCTACTACAGCTCAACTCGCCAGCGAGCCACACGGCCGCGGCAACCCCAGCCCTGCAAAACATGCCTTGTATTACGGCATGGTGGTTTAGAAAAGAGTATTAAGTGATCAGGCTGCATTAAAAACAGCTAGTTTTGACATGCTTAAAAGAAAGTCTCCCTTCCCCGCCCCCCCCCCCTCCCTCTGAGCCCACTTTTCATTCTAAGAATCACTTTTTTTATATATTTTTTCTACTCCCCAATCCAAACAAACTCTGCTGTCAAGCCCAAACACTCACTTTGCATTTCTGTGACAGTCAAATAAATCATTTAGAATGAAACCAAGCCTTCACATCTTCCCCTTCTCCCTTGAAGGAATGATGCTAAACCACCCAGCCAGCCTGGAAATCCATTTTTGGCTGGTTCCTGCTAAAAGCCAGGACAGTGGGGTGTTGGCTGGGAGCAGAAGCGTGGGAGGTAGTAGCCAGGTGGGATTTTGGAAGTGTTGCCTACAAACCACCTCTTGGTGCTAGGACATTAAAAAAAAAAAAGCAATTTTTACACAGGCTTTGTCCCTGAGAGACGGAAATAATGAGGGAGCAGAATGGGATCAGGCACAGGGAGGGAGATTTCGGAACAGGTCCTGAGCACCACTCAGCTTACCTAGTGCCAGACCACCAAAGGAGGCAAGGTGGCTACAAGGAAGCACATCCAGCATTAGGAACAGGGCAGGAGTATCTGGTCCCTCATGCTTGCAAGGAATAGAAACACGGATTTAGCAAAGAGTATTTATGAGTATTGCGGGAAAAAAAAAGCCATGCCACAGGGAATAACGGGGCTTTCTTGTGGCTGGCAGCTGAATGGAATAAATCTATCCACTGGGCATAAATTGTTTAAGCAAAAAATAAAAATCCCTCTCAACTTGAATATTTTGCAAGAAAAATAGCAACAAAAAAGAAAGAAAACCCTGAGCCCTCATCATTTCTCTCCTCAAGGTCAGAGCTGTTATTCTCTTCTGTGAAGGAGAAAAAACACCTTTCACTATTAAGTTTACCCAAAAGAAATGAAATATTTGGGAAGTAAGTGCTTTGCTACTTCGACTGACCTGCTTGGCTGGATTAGGCTAAATATCTCTATTTAACAAGGAATTATCTTCCAAAAGCAAGTTGTGGGGAAGCTCAGTCTGGTGCAAGCAAGGAGGAGCACGCTGCTTCAGTAACCAGCCTGGTGCCTGCTCAGATGGGGATGGGGCAGGACCCCAGAGCCGCGCAGTGGGCCCTGCAGCATCTCCAATCCCAGGGGCAGGATCCTGCTGCCATCTGCTCCTTCCTTCATCCCATGCACAGAGGTGGCAGAGGCACCAGCCTCTGCAGAATCTGCAGGATCAAACCTGGTTGTGGCACACAGCAGAGGTGGCAGGGGCACCCAGGGGTGAGGGAACCATCAGCCACTGGGGCTACAGCAGTCAAGGAGCACAGCCTTGTGCCAGAGCAAAGGATCTAGAGCCTCTTCAGTTATTATGCAGAGGCTGTGCTAAGGTTGCTGCTTTAGTGCACCGCAGGCACTAAATTAAGAGGACATTTACAACCCACAATGCAGAGAAGCAGCTGCTAAAGGTGGCCACGGTGAGTGACTTCACCTCTGGGTGAAAGGCTTCCACGATATCTCAGCCATAAGGGATTAAGAGGGGAAAACAAGTCCTTCTTTCCACCTACTGCCTTGCAGGGCAATGCCAGCATATCTCCAGTCACCTGGGGCAAGTGGGGACCAGTAATGACCTGCTCTGCTGTGTTAGACAGTGTCTTGGACCTGCTCTGCTGGGAGGGATGCAAAGCCCACAGGATACTGAAGTTTGGTCCAATTAGCAGAGTCCTAGTGTGACAAACTGTGCTACAACCACCATGACAACACTCAGCTAGAGCAAATCCAAGGGACTTACTCCCCAACAATGAAGCTTGGTCCCCAGAGCAAGCCCTGCCTAGGCTCTGCACAGCACAGACCAGCAAGGCAGTCGTCTACAGCATCAAGCAGTTCCTGGTGGTTAAACAAGCCACGGTGCCCACTCAGCCTTTTTCATTGCCCTTGATAGCCAAGCTGCCTGCAGCTGCCAAAAAAGGGAGGGTGAGGGGTGTCACACAGGGTGACAGCTCCCATGGCTCCTCCTGGGAACAGCCAGCACCAACTCCCTTCCTCCTCCCACGTCCATGCCAAGCCCAGCTCACCAGGGCTTTCCACCCAGCACTGCTCCTTCCTCCCTCTCCTTGCCCAGAAGGAACAGCCAACTTTAGCACTGGCCAAAACCCAGCATGCCTGCAGGCATGAGCCATCCATGCCCTGTGCTTCCCCCTCTTCCCTGGTGCCATGGCATTGCCCAGCTCATTTGCTGATGAGTGGCACCAGGACCTTTTCCTTGCAGGTTCAGAGATGTACCTTGGCTGTGCTCAGCCAGGCAGAGAAGGGAATGTGGCTCTTGGTGGGAGCTGGCACAGACTTATCCCAGCCCAAGGCACAGAGCCTGGAGGCAGTCACCTCCTAGAAGTGGCTGAGGGGAAGGGGAAGCAGGGAAAGAACAGGCAAGAGTAGGGATGAACAGACACACACGCAAGACAAGGAGAAAGGGATTAACTCGGCTCCAGCCAACACAAAGGGTGCACTGAGAGGGGGATCTCAAGGTCGCAGCACGAGGTACGGACCAGCTTCTGTCAGTAATTCAGTCTGCTGGGTTGCAAGTGCAACTGTGGAGGGGCTGCAACTGGAGGGGGCATTTCTATCCAAGCAGAGGGAAGGGCAGCCCTGGGCAGGAGGATACACCTGAGCAGGGCTGCAAGCGCTGCAGGGTGCAGGGCACCAAGAAGACTGGCCCCCTCACTCACTGGAAATGGCATCATAGTCACATCCCTGCAGCTTGGAGATCCTTTATGAGGAAGTAAGCTCAATGAATTAACACCCAAACCCCTCCAAAACCAGGGGGTGTCCTGCCTGTAGGAACTTACAGCCACTGTAAACATCTCTTGCAGCGTGAGGGCAGCATCCATGATCCCTCATGCAAACAGACTGCTGCACCCCATGCAGACCCTGCCAGAGCAGGGTGCCAGCAGCACCAGCCAGCCCAGGCACTCCAGGAGCATCCCTTCCTCAAAGGATTGCTCCAAATGCCCCAGCTAGAACAGATGGATGCTTCTCTGCAGCTCCACAGAGACCCCTCCTGCCTGCCAGCAGTGGCAATTCCCCAATACTCCCATGTATTTTTGAACCACACGCTTGAGTGTGTGCAGAGTTACTGCACTTGGAAAAAGAATCACCAGGGGACAATTTCTGGCTTCCATTGTGGAGCAGCTCAGACCAGTGGGTCATTAATTCTTTCCTTTGGCCTTCAAATGTGCAACAGGTGGAATTTAGAGGTCCTGAACTCCTCTGAAAGATCAGCCCTGAGCCTGGAGGGCTGCCCAGAGCAAGGGATCCTGCCATCTCAACCCAAAGCCTGTGCAACAGGCCCCCAGGTGAGCATCCAATGAGCCACAGGGAAGCTGAAATCACAGCCAAGGATAGTTACAGGAATAGAATTGGCTCAGACTGAGAAAATGTAACTTTCCATCAGTTTGCAACCACCCATCCATCCCATAGGCCAGCTAGCTGCCATGTCAGCGTGCCTCCCATCCATTCCAAGTGTCCTGATAACACCAATGCATCACAAGACTTGTTCAAGAAGGCTTGGGAGAGTTATTATCCAAAGCCAGGTGTCTGGACTTGACCCAAATCTTAGGCAAGTGATTAAAATGACTGGCATTTTTTTGGAAAGAAAACTGCTGTGCAGTACCTGCCATCCATCTTCAGAAAACCATTAACTGCACGATCACAAAACCAAACACACCTGTAAGGCTACACAAGCACACAAGTGCTTGCAGACTGGTGAAGCTTATCCTCATCCACAGCTCTGGGACCAGCCACCCCCTGCAGGCTCCAAAAATGGGGTGCTTTGGCCAAGATGCTTTTCTTGAGCATTGCATTACCACAGCCAGGCAGCTCTCACTGCAGGATCAGGGATGGGATACTCAGTCATGAGGGTAAGTGTTGAATTGCTAGTCTCTTGCCCCATGATTTGGATGAATCTCACCCCATGGGTTACATGAGGAGTTTATTTTTGCTGGGAACAAATTGTCACAAAACTGCCTTTGCTAATGATCCAGGTTCAGGTCCTATCCAGGCCCCTCCGCTCCTGTGGGACACAGTAACTCTGCCAGCCAAAACCAAGGTATCATTCTTTGACTACTTACGCTAAAAATCATGTTTCTCTCCTTTCGGAGCAAAGTAAATGGAAGGCAGCAGCATTTCCAGGCAAGCAGAACAGAAAAGCAGCTACTGAATGACACTAACCAGATCCCAGTCTCTCCCCAGAGTAGCTCCCAGCCCCACTGTCTCCCACATCCTCCCTGCCAGTGCTTTCCCCACGCTGGGACAAGGGCTGCTTTCCAGGCAGGCAGGAGCAGGGAATGCTGCTCCCAGGCACGCTTTCCTGTGCGTCAGAATACGAGGACATCCCACTCTCTTCTGGGTTCAATGCCAGAAGCCAAAACTCAAGCTGTGAGCCCATTACAGATTAAGGGGATGGCTATGAGAACAAGTCCTGCCAGTTTGATCAACCAGCACAACCCCAACAGTTACTTTGCTTCAGTTTGATAACATTGCCCCAAGGACTAGTAAGTGAGGATTTACAGACTGGGGACATTCTGTGGCCTCAGGGTTATTTTGCCTGTCCTTGCCCCCTGGAGAGTACAATATCTGGGAATCTCTGGGAAACCAAGGGAGGTCGTTCAGGCTTATGTCCTGTACCTAAACAACTTGTGCCAAATGCTCAGCAGGGGCACCAGCATGAAACCTCCCAAACTCACTACACCAAGGAGTTGAATTGTGCTTAGACAGGGATCCCAAACAGAGTAAAATCTGCACTTAATACCTATTATCGTAACATCTCCCCATCTGTCCACTTCCCTCACATGCCTGTAACTGCAGTGTGTCAGGGCTGCCTGATATCAATGGCACTTTAATTTCATCACTCCCAACTTATTTAGAGCAATTAAGAGGCAATGAGCACACGCCAGGGGCCAGGATGCACTTGAATTGCATCCAAGGGTTACCGCAGTATCACAGGAGACCTTCAGATGGAATTATTGGTGCACAAAAGAACTTAAATAAAAAGGAGGGTTATTCCCAACAGGAAGATAAAGTTCTTCTTGGTCCTATAGGTCCCTTTTTAATTTGAAATCAGCTGACAGAAATATAAAGAGATGATATTCGTCATTTAATTAGTGAAGAGACAGCATCTCAGGTTGGAAGACAAAGATGGATGCTTTGCCTGGGCATCTGGCTGGAGAAACGTTCAGGGGAGCAAGACAGGGATCCATGTGAGGTCAATTACCTCATCCCACTTCAGATTTGCCACTTGCTTTTCTGAAAGCAGAGGTATAAAAGATCAACTGAGCCATTTTGGGAATCCTAGCCAGCAAAGCAAAGAGTAAGCTACTTCTCCATAGCTAGTTCTGCTGGACAGCAGGAGCAGTGTACAAAGCCAGTGCCCCCAAGAAAGCTACTGAAAAAAGCCAGCCAGCCTGCAGCCTGGCTTCAAAATGTCCCCATTTCTTGCAAGGCAGGTGAGGCGCCAAAGGAGGGGATGGCTCCTCACTTCTGATTTAGCCGCATGCCCACACTCCTCCCGCACAGGATCTTTAAATGCCTGCCTGCGTGAGAAAAGCAGTGGCCTATTTTTTTCCTGAGCATCTCAGTACAGCCTCCACCTCGGAGCACAGCGCACACAGGTCTTATTTAGGATGCTTCAGACACATCCGGAGGGACTTTGGGAACAGTCTGTGGAAAGAGAAGACTGAGTGGGCAACCTGAGTCACTTCATTGCTTACAGAAGTGTACACAAGCATCTTCCATTTGAGCAAAACTCAGCAGAGCTCCCGTGGACTCTGGGGACCAGGGGAAAGTGCATCTTCTCTAGCATACTTCACTGATGCAGAATAACTGCACACCACCTTTCTCATCCTGGCTTACTGAAAGGGGGATCATCCCCCGCAGCTACAATCCAAACCTCTGATCCTGGCAATTCCTCCACAGCACAGGAGAGCCCAGAGCTGCTCTAATCTGCTCTGATGGGCGAAGGGCTGTGGAGAAGATTAGCTTCCTCCCAAGGAGGAGAAAGAGCAAGACATGTGAGGGAGAAGTGCATGCACACGCATGTGCGTGCCCTGAAGAAATACCATTACAGCTGGCTGCAAGACTCAGCTCTGAACTCATTGCCAAAGAGCCTGACTCATGCAGGCAAATCAGCCCGGCACCATCCACGGCACGTGGGAAAAGAAGGAGATGAGCACAGGAATTACAGGAGATCCCAGTCTACAGTCAAAGCAGACACAGCCTTTACCTTGAGCCCTGTCCTTGAAGGAGTCGCTTTAAGCTCTGTGCGAAGATCCCCAAATGCTGGGGGTGAGAAGGGTCACTGCAAGGCAAGGACATGCCCTGCCATGGTGGTGTGGAGGGGGTCCTCTCCTATTACCTTTCCTCATTAATGCTGGTAAAAGATGCTGCTTTGTGCCCTGAAAGCACAAAGCCTTTGCTCACCTATCAACAGCAGAGTCCAGGTCACACAGGCATGGCCCGTGTTGGCCTTCCAGCGTGCCTCTACCCTCACCAGGGGCAGGAGGGCCACCACAGGCTCCCTTTGCTCTCCCAGCCTCACCTTTCTGTTAAGGCTGGTGACAGTAGCACCACGCAATGTCAATAGCAAGGTGTCTGCTGGGGCAGATGCCCTGGAGCCAGCTCAGGAAAAAAAAGAAGAAAGCCCTAGTCATTACAGCTGCAAGAGGCTAATGGCTCCTGGTCACTGCACTGC
Source organism: Nycticryphes semicollaris (assembly GCA_013400055.1). Taxonomy (NCBI): domain Eukaryota; kingdom Metazoa; phylum Chordata; class Aves; order Charadriiformes; family Rostratulidae; genus Nycticryphes; species Nycticryphes semicollaris. The sequence goes on along the minus strand of VXBJ01002850.1, from coordinate 192,245 downwards.
AGCAACCAACAGCACGTTCACCTCTTTCCATCAGGGCATTTATTTTCCATGAGATAAAAGCCACTAAGTGGCATCCAGGACACACAGTGTGATTTCACAGGACTTCTGATGCCATCAGCAACCACACGCACAGTAGATCCCCAAGACAGCAGGGAGGGGGGGTTCCTAGGAATATATGGAAAGTGCCAAAATATGAACTGCTAATAAGATGTATTTTCAAATGTCACCAAGTTATGATCTATTGATCTCACACTGGAAGCTTGACTTTTTCTGTGTAATATTAATCTATGTTATTTACACATTCTGGGAACTGCAGATTGAGCGAGTGCCATTAGACTTAAATCAGGTCTTACAACTACTAATTGCTAGGGGTCCAGGCCAACAAGATGCTGAAGAGCCAATCCAGAATAACAGCAGCTTAAAAACCTGCTGGGAGCACCCACGCACACGTAAGATCACACACCTCAGTACAGCCATGTGGGACAGTGGCACAAGGCTCTGCTCTCGGGGAACACCCCTGCCCAGGAGCAGCCTGGATGAAGCCAATTTTGGTGCAGCTAGACACACATGAGCAAAGTCCTACCCTGAAGCAGGGGAATCCTGGGGAGGAAAACGTTTCTAACCCCATCCAACACACAGCCAAGGCCTGACAGCCTCCCAGCAAGCTGCCAAAGGGGCTGTGACACACACTGGTGATGCCTCCTGTGCTAAAGCCCTTAAGAACACCTGCAGGTCCTCCCAGAGGTCACCCCAAACCTGAGAGCATGATCCTGAGAGGAACTCCAGAAACAAGTTGTCTAGCAGAAGGTTTTTGCAAGAGTTGAAAATGCTCCAGTGAGACTTCAGCCAAATATTTTAGGTCCCTTTTAAAAACAAGGCCAATCCATAGTCACTTCTAACGGTCCCATTGACTGTTTTTTCACCGAGTGCTAACAGAGACAAGTTGTCTCATTTAGACCACTATATCATGGCTAAGAGCATCAAGAGGGGAAGATGATGGGCTTGGAGAGGAAGAACATCCTTCCTTTGCTCCACTTCAGCTGCTAATAGGCATTCCAAAGCTCTCTCTGAATAGCATTACATTAGTGCTGCATAAAAGCAATAAAACCCTAAACCAACACATTGCGTGTTTACTGAACTACACATCACACAGAAGACTGTCCCCAGGACACCACAGGAAGACTTGAAACACCAAAGGTAAGGGCTGTAAAAAATCACCAGGCTGGGCAGACATCCACAGTGCCCACAGCCGGGGTTTGGGTGCGCATGAGAGCTGGGCACAAAGGAACGTGGCTGTGGGGAGTCAACGGGACAATCCAGCCGCTGCATTTAACCAAAGGAAGCAGCATAAAACACTCAGTCTCCTCTGCCAGAAAACTGGGCAAGCCCCAACCACTGGGCATAGAGTCCGCAGAGAAATCAGCAACCAGACAAGGAATGGAGCATCCAGGACAAGACCTGCTGCAGTGCCAGGGCACAATTCTGGCATCTGCCTACCTGGCACTGACCCACAATTTCCCCCAGCTCCTTTGTTTTCACTTCCAGTGCTTAAAAATTTTCACTCCTGAACTCAATGAATTGTCATTTCCAACTGCCTCTTGCCCACAGGAAAGGGAACTGCACAAAGTGCTGTTTGCTATTTTCCAAGAGCTGTCATCATGGCACAGGGCTGGTAAGGTGCCTTCAGCAGCAAGTTGTCACAATGGGTTTGGTGGGGTGAAATAAGTGTTTTTTACAAGACTTCTGCTCCCAGTATGTCAGGCCTGCAGCATGTTTCCGTTGCAGGCCATATGGCCAGATCACTGGCCCCTGCTCTGCCACCACAAAGAGCCATCAAATGTACCTTGGATGGAGAGGTGAGGTCCCCAACAGCTGGTGGCCCATGGCAAAGGACAAGCAGACAGATGTGCTGGGACAGAGGTGGAGAACTAAAAGGGGTCAGAGGCAGAAAGGGGGGACTTGCCCTTGTGCTAATACTGGAGAAGTGGAGTCAGTTGGAGAACTTTTGCATACACATTTCAGAATGTTCATCCTCAGAAAAGGTCAGATTTGCTAGACCAGCACAGCTTTTCAGGAGAGCTTTGCCCTCGTTGGCAAGCAGGAGAGGCTCAGGTCACCCCTCCTAGGTGAGCTGCCAAAGAGAGGGGCACAGAAAAGCCAGGTGGACATCTGACAACACGCACCCGCAGCTGCTGACAATCTGGGGTAAGCAGGAACTCCCTGCACCCAGCAGGGCCAAGTACTTTGCAGGAGGTCTGCAGTCCCTGCCTGCCACCGCTGTGACACTGGGAACACAGAACCAAAGCACAGCACTGGAACAACCCCAACCAGGTACCTATCTGTTCAGTTCCCTGCCATTGTGATCATGGCAGGAACCTGCTAGCAAAAAAAAAAAAAGAAAATAATAAAAATAAATAATCAGCAAACACCACAGCCACAGAGGAATTGGTCCCTCCAGACAGGGAGGCTGAGAGCAAAGCCCCCTTTCTGAAGAAGGATTTCTCCAATAAAGCTCACAGAGGTGCCACCAGCGTGCAAAATCAGAGCTATCGCAATCCTCCAAAGCCCACCACTGCCTCCCAGAGCACAAGCTTGAGTCTTTACCCCATGCTCTGGGGAAGGGCCATGCAAGCCAGTCCCACAGCCCCTGTGCACACACAACTGGGGGCTGGCAGCGAGAGGAGGTGCAATGCCTCAGAAGTTTTGTGAGTTATTGTGTCGCACCAAACAGCTCTGACCTTTTCAGTATTCCGTATTTTTATTGGCTGCCCATTTCCCCTTGATCCCCACAGGCCCATTAGGCAGCGAGCAGAGCCGAAGGCAGCTCCAGCAGCCAATGCCACTGCACAACACTGAAAAGGTCAGAGATATTGAGGCTGAGCACCGGTGCTCTCAGGAGGGCAGTTACAGGGAGACAGGAACAGTCCTCAGCTGACACAGGCTGCAGACCAAGACCTGCTTCACAGGGACACCCCAGAGGCAAAGATCCTGCCACAGTGTCCCTGGGATGGAAAGGACCCATAGCTGCTCCCAACCAGACTGACTGTTGCTGCAAGAGGACCTGCCCATGCAAGCACCCTACAACAGGCTTGCTACAGATGCTTGCAATAAATAACCTTGCAGTGCAGGAGAGCACAAGCCAGGGCTGTGGTCCTACACCACATGGGTACCTACAGCATGGTGGGAGGCTGCAAAAATAGTCACAAGTGGTGTGATGGAGAACCATGAGTTTCCTATTTGTGTGCTGCCAGCCGGGAGAAGACCAAGAATATCTCAGAGCCTCTAGCACACTGGGCTAGGGGAAGCAGCTACCCAAGATAATTACTTCAGTAGCTGTAAGAGGAAGACTGTCTTGAGTCCATGCCTCCCCTAAGGCATTCAGGGGAGTCAAAGGGAAATTCAGCCCTGCTAGCAGGCTGCCAGCCAAGGAGGCAAACACAGCACGCTGCTGGGCAGGGACAGCACACATGCAAAAGGCACAGCTGCTTCACTCTCCGCCTTTTGCTCAACCACAGCCCAGCCTAGCCACCTTACATGAAATAAAAGCATAACAAACACCCCCACAAAACCTGCCACCCACTCCTCCTGCTCCAGAGGGAAAAGAGCAAAGGGGCTAACTTTCCTCCCAGGAAAGCACCCAGGAGCCCTGCCATCAGTGAGGCTGCAGATCCTGAGCAGGACCACAGGTGGGTAACACACATAAATCCAGCCTGATCCTCAACACACCCAGAGTCACAAGCACAGTACACTGAGAAAGCCCAGCTCCAAAGGTACACGCTGGGAACCTCAACCAGGGAGCTGGTAACAGGGAGGTGGAAAGACTCTGCCTTTCCAGAACTCAGCTACCAGTCTTCTATCAAGGTGTAAAAACTCACCGGGTGGCTTCAGAAGTGCATCCCCTGGAACAGCAAGGGCTGGCTGCTCCCTTCAGGAAGATGAGCCAGGAGCAGAGGGTGCCCTCCCTGATCAGGGCACAGACCCTTGGCTCCAGACATCACAGGCAAATGTTGGTGCTGCAGCCAGGACCATCAACAGCAACAAACCAGGTCCAGCAGCCCCACAAACAAACCAGACTAGAGCAAAAGGAGACACATCCATCCCAACTGATGCCTAAGAAAGAAGTGAGGTGCCCAACCCTGTAGCAGGGGTTGGCGAAGGTCAGGTGGAGGCTCCAGGTGGAGCTGCTTAGGGCAATTAAGGTCTTTAAGCAATTTGCTTGCCTCACAGCAGCTGGGCTCCCAGTGTCCGCCCTCTCCTCCTCCATGTGGCAAAAGATAGCCATATTTTGGCAGCGTGGCCAAAGTGATGGAGTAGCTTTTCTGCTGAGGGGGCTCTATGTGCCACCCAGGGAAGAGCCACTCAGTGGCAGGGGCCACTGGACAGGCTGTGCTGCCTCCGGGTGGTCCTGGGGGCAGCTACCCCAGTTCCCATACTGGTTTTGGTGCCATTTCCCAGTACCACCATCAGAATTGGTGCTGGGAGGCTGCAGGGGGTGTGGGTGTGGGTGTGTGCCTGCGCTCCCTCATAGGCCTCAGCAGGTAGAGTGGTGGGCATGGCTGCTCCCCCAGCCCCAGCCCCTGACTTGTTGTTCATAAATGTTCTAAACCAGGGAAATACATGCTAAATGCTCTTTCTCTATCAATGCCTAATGGTAGAGTGAGCCCTGTCAGGGCTACTGGGTGTGGACATGTTGGAAATGGGTAAATGGCACTCGACAAGCTTCCAAGCTTCACTTTTGTCAATATGAAAACACACCCAGAAAAAAAACCCAGAGGTTTTTCTAGGACAGAAATAAAGGAGCCAGAGGCAGAAACGCCCCAGGAGGTAGGGGCAGAGCTGCTGGAGAGGAGTGTGTGAGGATGGTAGAGCTCCTCAGGAGGAACACCAGGGGTTAAAAACTGCAACAGCTCCTTTCCGAGAAATGGAAAATATCACAGCTCTGGCAACACGTACTCAGATTTTTCTAAAATAATCTTAGATTTTTAGGGTGGCTTCTTTTTAATTTTTTTTTTTTGTTAAAAAAAAATGGATCTGGGCAAAGGAGTGCATTGACATTAGTGACAGATGGGATGGAAAAATTTTTGTTTGGAAAAAAAAATCTTCTTTTGAGTCACATGCATGCGGAAAGGAAAACAACTTAACTCCTCTGAGGGTGAGCTGTAACATGGCAGCAAAGAGTCGAACCCTGCCAGGCTGACGGGACGGACCCCTGCCCCTCAGGTCAATAGAGGCCAAAGCTGGAAGGTGCTGGGACAGGATTTTTGCCCTAGAAAACAGCATTTTTTCTTCTTGCCTGAAAGGCAGCAAAGGCAAGCTGGCTTTCAATGCCCTCTGTTAAACCCACGTGGCCTTGCTCAGGAAAGGCTGTATTGTCCCTGCAGCCTGGGCACCGTGAGGCCATGGCAATGGCAAGTCCTGGTAGCCACGTTGTCACCTCCTCCTTAGCTCCACTTGGCCAAGCCCAACCCTCAGTCCAGGGACACCAGCAGCCCTTGGACAGCATTTGACCAGGCATTATCTCAGAGCAGGGATGGGCTTTGCAGGAGCTTTGCTGCGACTGCAGAGACCAGGAGTGTTAGAGAGACAAGACGGGCTTTATCTTGGAAAGTGGAGCCAAGCAAGGAGTTGTGTTTGCCTGGCAAAGACATGGAGAAGGGAGGAATGAGAGGCAGGAGGAGAGCCGGGATGAAGAGCAGGACAGGGAAGGGAATTACAAAGTGTTTGCCCTTGTGGTGAAACAGGCTGGAGATGAACTCCCACCGCTGCTGTTTTGACAGCCCAAACGCACTCGCTCGCACAATATCTCTGTCTTGTTAAAGGTAATTACAGTTCTTCCTGTGTAATGAGATGGTTTTTAAAGGCCATTCAAAAGAAATTTTCTATAATGAGGTTAAGGGTTTTATGGTGTTATACATCAAGGGAGCTGGTAATTGGTCCGATCCAGGCAGCATCCTGAAGCTGGGAGATAGGAGGTTCTGTGAATAATAGGTTAGCACAGAGTGCAGAGTCTCCAAAATGTTTTGGTTCTGCAGAAGAGGGAGAATAAAAGTGGAGAAAGGAAAAGGTACAGAGGTGGATGCTGCCACCTCCTGCAGGACTGTGCTGGCTTCTTCCATGTTGCTTTGGGTGGGTTTTGAGGAGCTTCATGAGAGAAGGAGGACCAGCGTGCATATAGCGGGACCCATGGGACCCTGCTTCTGCTCCGGGTGGGAAATGTGGCTCCACAGGTCGGTGCAGGGTGGCAGCCAGCTTGGTTCCAGGCAGGTGGCAGGGAGAGGGCAGGCAGGGACTGCCTGCACCACAGGGCATGGCTGCCAGAGCTGCCTGATCCCGACTTGAGCACCACCTCCGCCCGCTCCATCTGGAGAGAGGAAGAGCAGAAGGGATCTCCCCGCTGCGCACAAAGGCATAGTTGTGGTGGGTTGAATGCCATCCAGGTGGAGGTGTAAGCTGTTCCTGCCTCTTCCTTCCCTCCAACAAGTCCCAGGTCCCTCCCTCAGCCTGCACAGGAAAAGCCCCGGCAGACCTGTCACCTAGCCCTCAGATCAAGCTTTTCCCTGCCAGATTGCTCCTTCTTTATTATTGTTGGTGCTTACTCTCCCTTCCGACATCTCTGCTCTTCCAGGGCCACCCAGCACCAGGGTCATTATTCCCATGCATTTAGTGGCAGCTCCCCAGCGCTGCTGCCGAATGGCCTGCAGCATTTCTCCATATTTAGAAGAAGCTGATGGTGGCTGATAACGTTGCTGTGGGTGAACAACAGGGAGCTTGAGCTCAAAGATCGGCTATTTTCATGCTGCCCCCAACCTGTGAGCCCCAGGCACTAGCAACTTCATAGCAGAGCTTGCTCTCTCAGGATCTCCAGCCCACTTGTTCGAGCTGAAGAGGCAGGAGTAGCAGCGGAGAGACAAGTACCTGAACTCTGGGAGGCTTAAGTGCTCCTCTGATTGAAAAATCAGCCTCTAGAGGCATGGAAGTTCACCCACCACTTGTGCTGGCAATGCTGAAGGAGTTGGACGAGAGTGCTGGTGATGGCAGGGGAGGAGGCTCCTTGCATTACTCCCCTCTTCTCTGTGAGGACTGCTGGCTCGGGTGGTGAGTTGGGGAATGACTGATCCCTAGCCTCCCTAAAAACCTAAATTTTCCCTCAGCACATCAGTTGAACCTCCTGTGAACTTCAAAAGATATTTGAGGAGAGGCTCTTTGGGTTTGGTTTAGTTTGGTTTCATGATTATTTGCCCATACATCCGCTTTGTAGTCCACAACTTGCTCTTAGCAACTGCCAGGTCCAAGCTTTTGACTGTGATCTCGTGTCTCAGTGGGGCAGTGGCATCGACTTCCCAAGGGATGGACTCACACCAGGATGTGTGGGGCTGGAGCTGACATCCTATGAAAACCTCCTCGCACAGCTGGAGGTGGGAATTTGCAGCCAAATCCTGTAAAATCCTGAGCAGATGCGGTTTCGCGCCGATGCCGTGTGGCTGGGGGAACTGCCACCACTGTCATCCACCAAGGACACAGCCCTAAGACTCGGCATCCTAATTTGGCTCCGTTGCCTGGTTCCCATCTGAGCGTTCTGGTGCTTCTCGCCCCTGTCTGCTACCACAAATTGCACAACAACTGCTGGACCCTCAGGAAATGGTTTTTAATGGCTGGAACTAACAGCTCCCACTTGGCTGAGGCAGTCGGCGGAGGCTGGAGCAGGAGGGCCTCTGGTGATCTCGTTAGCAGGCACCGGGGCCTCAGAGGAACCCTGGAGGGTGGGTAACGAAGGTGCGCGTCTCATTTCCGGAGAGAGTGAAGTCCCATGTTCCAGCACCTTATAAACTCCACACCCCACGCGCTCTGCACGGCTGCGGGGCACGGGGGTGGAAGGAAAGGGGGGGACTTTCCCTGGCACCGCCGGCTTCCCGCTCCCGTCGGCGTGCCGAAGAAAGGGAAACGTTTCCCCAGCTCTCAGTTTCAAACCACATTAAGAGCGTTTTGCAAGATGCCACCAGTCGCTGGGTAACATACATTACTCGCCTTATTCTGCCTGAGGAGTTGCATTTAATATCCTGCCTATTTATGTTTTTTAAAGACCAATTAAATATTAAAGGCATTTATCGAGGTTTAACGCTGCAGTGAGTGTAACAGCTCGGATGGCAGCGATGCCGGTGCGTGTGGTTTCAGCGGGGAGGTTTGAGGGGAACGGCGGGTTTCTGAGCCACTCTGCCCTGCGCCGCAGAGAACCGTGGGGACACGGGTGGTCCTGGGGCCTCGAGAGGGGACGCTACCACCCGTTTCAGCTCCAGGTCTCTGCTTTGAAGCTGAGATAGGCAGGTACAGAGGGCTGTAAGTCTCTGAGAGGTGCCCACTCACAGGATATGTCCCCACCCAGGATGGGAAAAGCTCCTAATCATGTACCAAAACCCTCTCTCCTCTCGGCTCTGGAAACCTGAAATCACAGCCACTGCCTGAATAGAGCTGGTTTGGGAATTTGTCAACTAAGTGTGTTCTCTTCAGTAAATACCAGTTGGTTGAAATTCAAAGCCTTCCAAAAAAAGAAAAAAAAAAAAAGGATCAAATTCTGGAAAAAGGCTCAGAAGGTCAAAACGTCCCATTTTTGACACATTTGAAATGAAAGAAAATCAATTTTTAGGCTAATGAATCTAAGGTAATTTACAGTTTTGCAAAAAGATCTAGAAATGAAAAGCAACTATCAAAATGTTTTGAAATTATTAAAAAATATCCCCTATTCAGTGGAATCAAAAGGGTTTTTTTTACAAGATTTTTTTTTTTTGTCTTTCAGTGCTATTGGAATTTTACATCTCTGTTCCTGTTGCTGGTGGGAACTCATTTCTTTTCTGTCTCAAGGGTTGCAGGGGTGGGGAGACACTTCCTCAGTCGGTTCTGGTCTCGCTAACGTGACCTCGATGGATTATCGCTGTTATTGACATTACAACAGATGCCAGAGGCCTCCACTAAGCTCCGCTGCCCAGGAGGCTCCGGGTGAGCATGTCTTCAGACATCCATCCCACTCCTCCTTCGGGTGCCAGCCGAGAGGGAGAGTGAGGAAGACCCATCGATCAGATCAGCCACCACCCTCAGGAGCTCATGGCAGGACGTAGGGCAGGATGAGGGTCACAGCCCTGGCACGCCACTGGGAGGATGGGGTCCCTCTGGAGCCCAGAAGTACTAGTCTGTTGACAGTCCCCCAACTCAGCAGACCCCAAGCAGATGGACAGGCAGTGAGCTCTTGAACACAGAGAAGATGACCACGCTGAGTGGGGAGGAGGTAATGGGAATGTTTTCCTTGCCTTCCCTGTCCCCCTCAGCCTGATTGTGTCTCCCCAGATCTGCAGCAGCAGATGCTAGTACCCCACACGGGAAAAACAAGATCTCTCCCTCAAGCAGGCTAAAACCTGCAGGCCAGGAAAAGGGGTGTCCTGTTCAACACGACACCCCTGTGCCACCATTTGGTGTGGGCAGTTTCCTTGTGGCCATCCCATCAGGGTCCCACACTACCACCAGTATCCCCAGCTCATGGTACCCTGTGCTTCAGGGTGGGCTGTGCCAGGGGCTGTTTGGGGTTCAGTGGCTGGTGTGCAGGTGGGCACGTGCTTTGTGATACACATCTGTGCAAAGGTAATGGCAGCAGAAAGGGGAAACCTGCTGATAGAAATAAACGAGGCTGAGATAATGAAGCGACATCCAACATTTCCAGCCGTGAGTAACAGGCAGGCAGATCAAACAGGCATCTGGTTTAGGGGTAGTGGCGAGAGAGGGAGCCAGCTGGTCCCTTCCCTCTCCCTGCCTGCCTCTTCCCCCCTCTCTCTCCCCTCCTCCTTTGCCCTCCTCCCCCTCTATAAATCTTTCATCCAGAATAACGTCTCTCTTCATAAGGAGAGAAAGAATTAAATATTTCACGAGACTGCAGTCAATCTTGCAGGGCCCTTCTGTTGACATTTCAAACATATATTTGACATTGCTTTCTCATTCCCTCCTGGTAGAGCAAAGAGCTCTGCAGAAAGCCCATTACCCTCCACAAGGAGGGGATGCCGTGAGCTCTTCAAGCCACCCTAATGGGAAATGCGATGGAGGGAGCAGCCCTCTACCACCCCGTGTCCCCCTCCTTTTATCTCCCCTCCCTTTCCCTCTCCCTCCTCAGCTCCTCTGGAGCATGGGCAGCCCCTGCCCTGTGTTTTGTCCCTTCCTTCCCGCAAAGGTTGAGTTGTGCCCTTGCCATGTCCAAGGAAAGACCTAAAAGCCTGGACAGTGCTGAGGTGAAGCAGTGCTGAGCCACATCCTGGGGGAATCCTGTCCCCTCTGCTCTGTGGCATCCGTGACAGCTCGCCCCTCATGGGCACAAAGCACAGATCACACAGGGAAGAGGATGTAAGATGGGGTTTCGTTTTGCTGCCGACTTCTACACTTCAAATGGCCACTAAAATCTGAAAGGAGGGTGATGAGAGCCCTTCTCCCTCAAACCCACATTCCTCAGGGCACTTGTTAGTCTTTGATGCTGCTGTGCATCTCTGCCACCAGACAGAACAGGGCTTGGGCAGCATGAAGACTGTTAAATAGCCACAGTGCCTGAAGGGCTTGCCTTCTCCATCAGAGGAACACCACTGCCGGCTCTGCCCCCCACCACACACCATGAGGTCCCCACTACATGGCAGGGTAACAGCGGCTGAGGACGCTTTGCCAGCACACCAGGAAACACCATCACAGGACTGGCAGGAGAGCCCCAGAGCGGTGCCAAAGGAGTGACACTCCCAAGGCTCCTTCCAAGAGTGAGCCTCACTCATGGCTGGAGCTCCAAAGGGTGGGGAACCCTCACCCCCACGCAAGAAACAAGAGAGAAGAAGTGGAGGGACATTCCTTCCTCAGCACCAACACATCCATGTGCCTCTCAAACATATAAGCCATCTTCAGTAGCTTCCTGGGTGCCAGAAACCCCAGCTGCTCTCTGTGCTGCTGCCAAAATCTCCAGCGTCCTTCACATCTCAGGAGGCAAAAATCCACAGCATATGGGGGCATTCACAGCAGGGCTGGGTGGCATGTCCACACAAGCCACCAGCACAGTGTGCCCTGACCGTAGCATGCCACAGCACGGTGCAAGGGTGCCGGGTCCAAGCTGTCACCCCCTCTTAGTGCTTCTCTGGCCACTACCTCCAATCCCCATGGCCCCTCTCTGTCTTCTCCCAGCCTGCTCCCCAGAGAGGGAAAAATGGCAACAGCATCACTTGTTTCTCTTCTGTGACGCCTCCAAAAAAGGAGATGAGGAGAAGGAGTCTGCTTTGCAGCAGAGACACGAGGTAATGTTTCCAGAACAGAAGGAAGACCACAGCTCACTCCCAAATTCGCACCTCAGACCCAAGGCATCCACTGCCCCTTCCTCTCCTTAGACTAACGCAAGCCTCAGGGAGAGCCATCGCCTGGAGAAGCTGGGAGATGCAGTGATTACAAGAAGGGACCCTGACCCTGACTGCATTTACCACCCTGCATCACAGCCCCGGGGTCCCAGGAGGTGGCTCGGTGGCTCCTGCTGCCTGCAGGCAGGTTACTGCTCGGCAGCTGCAGCAGCAAATATCTGCAGAGTGGAGCCAGAACGAAGGTTCAAAGTTCTTTGGGAAAGCTGGACAGATACACAGCGCCTTCTCCTATTTAATGAGGTTTTACAAATTGTTTCTAAGGTCCTACAATTCCTCCGGTGTGTCAGTTGAACAAATCCCTTCCTTCTTTTTAAGTTCAGTGTTTAAAGATACATTTAATCCCCCTGTTAAAATATTTCCCAATTCCTAATAAAATTACAGAACTAAGATTTTCATCTAGTTCTTCCCCTCTGACTCAAACTCTCACAGTAACCTTTGAGTCTTCTTTAGATCAGCAGAGATTGATGTTTGCAGATCAAACAGAAAGATTTATGATCACCGGTATTTCCCCAAGAAACACCCACGACCCGCGCAAGCTCACATAACGAGATCCAACGGCTGGAAGTCAAAGCCAGGCAATCGCAGGCTGGAGAGAAGACACCACTGTTTAAGAGCAAAGGAAAGGGAGTAACAGAGCCGTCTGCCCAAGAGCACGTCCTTCTGCCCGGCGGGACCTTTCAGCCCAAGGCAGAATTTCTAAAAGCAAAGCTGTTCCTCTGGGGATGCCGGTGGGGACCGGAGCGGTGGCACCAGGACGCCCCCACCCACCGCACACCTTTCCCTCGGCTGCCAAAAGCCGTGGGTCCAAAACCCCCACTGCGGGGACAGCCCGGGGGTGGGGGGGGGACGACTGTCCCCAAAGGCTGGGGAGGGGGGAAGCCCGTCGGTGAGCACCGTGCGGGAGGGTGAGCGGAGATGATCGCATTGATTTCTGCTGGCATTAAACCTGCAGGAAGAGAAAAATAACTTACGCTGCAAGGAAGCGTTTTGCAGTGAAGCGTTTATGTGCCAGTTCTCTTCCCTGCTAATTTTTGCTTTGTCAAAGCTACTGGAAACTATTTCTTATGACTGACAAAGCGGTGGGATTTATGAATAGGCAAATTAAGAATAAAAAGGGAAGAAATAAGTCTGTTGATAAAAAAGCTGAATAATTCAGCTGAGGATCAGTTGCTTGAGTCGATTCCCCCAGAAGTTGAATGAAATCATTTTTACTTAAAGTAAGTTTGTCTTTTGGTTTGAAAACCTGTGAGCCGGAAAGCAACATATTTGCATTTTGCTTTCCAATACATAAACTGAGACTTCATTTTGTAGGCTTTCTTGTTGAATAATCTGCTCTAATTTAATTGGAATTTGAATCCTATAAAAAGCATTTTCTACTTAGTTTTCTACTGATCTTGGGTATTGAGATTTTGTGATCTGAAAAAGCAATACGTCTGTGTTTGCTTATTATCATACTCAGAGGAGCTTCATTGTTTTCGCCCTTTCTGCTGAATAATCTGTTGAATCTAAAATGCGGTTTTGACTTAGCTCCTTATTGATATTTTTTATTTTAAAATGTTATGATACGAAGAGCAATTTGTTTGTATTTTCTGCTGGGAAGTGTTTTCTATTGACTAACAAGGGGCTGGATTCTGTCAATGTTTACAGGAGAAACTAAGTCAACAGACTTACTCATACAATTAGCTTTACCTGGCCCCTAATAGCCAGATACTGAAAGATACTCAAAATGCAGATGGGCATCTGCTGGGCAAGTGAGGAGGGTGTAGGCACCTAATCTTTCTCAGCACCTCTCTCCATCCTCAGGTGCCTAAGTACCTTTACAACTCCAGCCCACGGTTTGTCATTCTATAGGGTACGGGAACAGGTTGGAAAAAAACAAGCGACAATACAGTTTGGATTAGGTTCTGGCTGCCCAGGCAGAGCCGCTCGCCCCTGCCAGGCTTGGACAAAAGAGTCCCAGGGCATGGGGACAACCCTGCTGGGAATGCAAAAGAGAACTGAGCCAAGGAAACCCGCGTCAGGAGCCGGACACGTGCTACCAGAGCTACAGCTCTCCTGGGAAACGTGTAAAGTCCACGCATCAAAAACAATTTTACTGCGCCGAGCTCACGGCCAGGACCCAGACCCAGCAAAACTGAAATCAATAAAATGCACGCACTGAAATCCCTCTGCGGGTCTGGGCCGAAGCCCTTCGCGGGGGAAAACCAGTCCTGTCTCATCTATCAGTCTCACTAACGTAAACTCTGCCATGGCCTGTAGCGACTAATCACAGCCAGGATGAGTACAACCTGGCACCTAATTTAATCACAGCAGCAATCAGAAGAAATTAAAATAAATTTATATATGCAATAATCACTCAGCCCTGAGTTATCAATAATACAAGAGCAGCTTGTGAGAGAGCGGGCGACTGAATGAGTCCGCTCCTGTTCTGCGATAGCCGATCATCATTCACAGCAGCAGACAAACGCCGCTGCCCGTGAACGGTGGCAGCTCGCTGCTTGGAAACAAAATGGACAGCAGGAGGGCTAGGGGGAATATAGCATTTTATTCGGTGCATCAACAGAAATGGATTAATATAAGACAGTGATCCTTTGAGCAATGTCTGGGTAAAATATCACCGAGAGGACAGGAGAGCTACATTGACTGTGAAATAATTCCGAAAGGGCAATATCATAATTTTGGTATCCCTTCTGTCCCATGGGTGTTATTTCACTGCTCCTGTCATCAAAACAAAAGCACGCAACGCTACAGACTGGATTCACTACGTCGGAGGCTTTGCAGACTGGTTTCTTGCAGCCAGGCTGTCGCACCGACGGGTGCACAGATGCATGTGGCACCCTGGGTCCCTGCTGCTCCTGTGGTGTGAGAGGGGACACCAGCACAGGGCTTAGCACAGTCCTGGCAGGCACCGGAGGAACCTGGCTCTGCCTGTGGGTGAAGGGCACCAGCTGGATTAGCCAGATGCTGAGGGCACCGTGGCATGACCTTCGACAGGGGAAGAAAAGACAGCTTTGGCTCTCTTACAAGCAGCCACAAATCCCCCTGACCTCGGTGGGAGCGGTGCCGCTGTTCTGCAGGGCAGAATTTGATTTCCAGAGTTTAGGAGTTCAATGCCAAGCATTCGTACATGCGTAATTCCCCACTTAACTCCAGGCGCCCGAGTGCCGGCCTGGCCTCAGAGGAGGAGCCCGGGATGCATGGAGTTCTCATCGGATGCAAACCCAACACAGGTCTGTGCTGAGCCCTCTGACATGCTCCTCACTGGGGAATGTGGGACACGGGAACGTGGGGACATACCCCTCGCTGGTGGTGTGCCAGTGAGATCCCCCTCTCACTCTACGTGAGTGCAAAGCCCTCCTGAGGGTCCCAAAGCTTATGGGTCTGCCTTTTGGCTTTACTTTTACTTTGCTGTCACCTTTGCAAACTGGAGCTGTGAGTTGCAGGGGTCGAGGGGACGAGACCCTCTCATTGCATCCTCTGCGCCTGCCCTCTTCCCAACCACCGCCCCTCAGCTCATCCCGACATAACCCAACAACACCCCGAGGTTCCTCCAAGCTACACAAGGGAGCCCTGGCGAAGTGCAGCCCACCCCTATAAACGCCAGGGAAAGCAGCTCTCCCGAAGCCCGCGGTTCCACGCTGGTCCCAGCACCGCGTGTGGATGAGGTCCCTCGCTCGCCCTGAGCGACAGCGCAATTTAGGGAAGCCACAGCGGTTTCACCTTAACGATGAAATCCCGAAAGGTGATGACCAGCGCCGGTAGGGCTCAGAGGCTTGGCTGGTTGACGGAGGCGGGAGGAGAAAGGCGTCAGGATGCAAAGAAGAAAAAGCCAAGGGAGGCCGTCAGGGCTCATGGGGCAACGCTCTGGTGTGTCCAGGCGTGAGGAAGCGGCCCTCGGGTGTAAGGAAGCACACAGGCAGTAACGTCGTCTCCGGCGTGCATCCCTGGCACACAGGCACACGCGTGTGCACGCACGGCAGCGTAGCAGAAAGCCCGCGCTCCAGACTTCAGTCGGTAAGCAGATGGCTCCCCAGCACTACCATTTTACAACACTACAGCTTCTGCCCTGCTCATGCAGTAAACATTTTCTGGCTTATTGCAAGAAGGGGGAAAAAAAAAACCAAAAAAAATAAACCCCCCAAACCAGTGGCTAACGTGGCTTTGCACAATTATACATTACCTACATTATCTGTTTATCAAATACTTTTGGGGTGGAGGGAGGGAAGAGCATTTCTGGTTTTGATTTACATCCTGCAGGACACAGGTTTTTCCCTGGATCCCAGTAGTTTTTTTGCTTCTTGTTGCCTCTTTCCAGATTGTTATAGCTCTGTCACTCTGTGCGGGGAACCGGGAGATGGAAGGCTGTTATGCAGACATCAAGGGGTTGCAATTGCATGCTGGTAAACATGAGAGCAAGAGGGATTTCTGATGGTATTAGAAACCACAAGATATCCGCAGATGTAAGTGTTCCTGGAGGCAGTGGGTCTAGCTGTTAACCGAGCAATTAGACCCAGTGTTATTCCCAACCCTGCCCTTGCCCTCTGAGTCACCGTGGAGGAGACGGTGCCCACGTCCCACCCCTCCATCGGTGGCAGCCCCAGGGCACGCGTGGGTCCCTGTGTCCCAAGCCACCAGCCAAGCCACCGCTCATCTCCACCTGGGCATTACGAGCTGGGGAGAGGGGGAAGGAGATGATCTGGAGGATATGGCACAGTGCCTTGCTTTACATGTACTGCAATTACCATGCTGGCATTTTCCCTGTGTTAGGAATAAAAATGTCAATAAGGAACAAGTTATTAAACCAGCAAGACAGTGGAAATGGCAAGAGCTCCTGGAGGCTCGGGGGCCTGGGCTTTACTGCAAATGCAGCCCATTCCTGCTGTCCCTGGGCTCTGGGACGTGGGGACAAGGTTTGGGCTCTGTGGCCATGGCTGAGGCCACACTGTCTCTCCCAGCACCCTACGACTGGCCCACCTGGGGCTCCCCAGTCCACCAAGGCACTGAAATACTGGAGCGAGTCCAGCAGGGAGCCATTGGGACAGCTGGGGTCTGGAGCATGTGGCGTACGAGGAGAAGCTGACTTTTCAGCCTCCTTCCCTCCCACAGTCCCAAGGCTGCCCCAGTAATTGTATTTTTTTTCTTTTAATGAGACTTTTTAGTCCTTTTGATTTGCCCTTTCCTTTCCAAGCCTTTTCTTGATGCCCTGCTGAGCTTTCTTCCTCCACCAGCACTGCCAGAGACCCCCTCAGGGAGCAACATTTCCAAAGGAAGCAAAGCAATTCCCAGCACCGCTCAACCCTATGGGTTCCTGCATGGAACAAGCCCCTCAGAAAAGGGGACCCCTGGCCCCGTGGATGCTGGAGAAGACCCCACCGTGCCACAGGGCGCAGGAGGACGATGAGGGGAGATGTTCATGGCCACAGGTGGGTATGTTTTCTCGCACAGAGTCCAGCACGGGGTGGGAGGGGGTGAGGACAGAGGCTGAGGGCAGGGGTTTGAGTACCAACAGCGCCTGGCAGTAATCACAGTGTGGCCCAAGGACCATCACCCTCCTGTGTGGAGACAGTGAAACAGCCCCAAACACACCTCTGCTCTCCAGCACCTACAGTGCCTCCCACTCCCTGTTTTCAATTATCAAAGCAAAACAACACACACACACAAAAACCCTAAAAAAACCTCCAGGAATTAATTAATGATTCATGTTGGAGCCTTGGCAAACCTCGCTTTGCAGAAGTTCAAAGCAGGAACAATAAGTATTTGGCACGGAGGAGGCGAGCGGCTCGTGCTCGGTGGCGTGTGGCGCGGAGCGCTGGCAGCACCGCCAGCCACCACGGGGACCGCCACCGCTGAGCCACCCCGTGCCAAACTGTCACATCCTGCCTGACGGGTCCACCATGTAAAGAGCACAACCCAAGTGTCAATAAATCCCTGCCGTGGGGGCAGAGCTTTGGGAGAAACCGCTCGGCTGCTGCCAAGCTGCAAGGGCTCAGGGCCACAGCGGTGGCTGTGCGTGCCCTGCGGGCCCCGAGCGCTGTGCGTCCTCCACCCCGCACTGTCACACATTCCTGCCCTTCCAAAAACCTGGGCCTGAGCAACTCCAACTCTACATCCTGGAGATTTCAGGATAATGAGAGATTTTTATTTTTTTTTTTAATGCAATTAATAGATGTCATGGGACACAGTCTTGTGGGTCTGGAGCAAATGAGGCTTGGATAATTGGTGTTGAAACACATATATCTGTGAGATGATTTCCCTCCCCCTCCCCAGAGTTGGAGGCTGGAACACGCTGTCAACTGATACCGTACAAATGTGCTCGCCTATTTGCTGGTGGCATCTTCCAAACCAAGTTCTGGTGTGCAGCCTCTGCCAGGCAGCCCTGCAATCCTAGCAGTGAACAAGCTGTCATTTGCCGGTGGTGGCTGGTTTGGGGTGGGTTTTTTTTTTTGGTTTGGTTTTGTTTGTTTTGGGTTTGGTTTTTTGTTTTTTTTTCCCAAAAAGCTGCCTGGAAAGCAGCCTTATCCCTACGTGCATGCACAAACACACGTGCTCACGTGTGCAGGAAAGCGAGCGGCAGCAGCAGCAGCATTCTGACTGATTTCAGGAAGATTTCAGGAAGAAAGTTTTCACTCTGAGGGCAGTGAGGCACAGGAACAGGTCACCCAGAGAAGCTGTGGATTCCCCAACCCTGGAGTGGTTCAAGGCCAGGTTGGATTGGGCAACCTGGTGTGGTGGGAGGTGTCCCTGCCCAGGGAGGTGGAACTCGATGATCTTGAAGGTCCCTTCCAACCCAAACCATTCTTTGATTCTCTGACTGCTCCAGAGCAGAGAAGAGAGATGTCCCTCATAGCATCCTACCAGGGGCACCCTCCCCAGCAATGTACCCACACCAGTACAGGACACCATCCTCCATGGACACCTCCATCCCCAGATGGTCCTAAGTTCTCTCAGCAGCGCCTACATCCCCTACATTCTCTCAGCAGCACCTCTAAACACCAGACTAGGACACACCGCTCCCCCACTCTCTCCCTCCAAAACCTGCTGCAGGGCTTGGGTGCCTCTTTGCAGGGTGCATATAACAGAAAATGCTCAAATTAGTCAAAAAACGTCAATATCCGGCAGTATTCCTAAATTGTAAGCTTTGTTTCGTGCTGAACTCAACGAATTATCAAAATGACCTGCAGGACAGGACTCAGGACAAATCCAAGCCCTCGCATTTCACTGGGAAACATTCAGGCATTTTTGCCGCAGTAAAGGGAAAAAAGTATTTCATTTCTCAGCCACAAACCATAATAAAATGTTAAATGTAACCTGGATATTAAATTAAAACATGAAAGTCAAAACACGTCAAATCAAAGAGATACATTTGAATTTCCTGGACCCTGTCAACAGACTGAAGTCAGAACGATTTGCTTCGATACCCTCCTACCTGAACGTTTGCCTCGTGGCTACACGCTGATTCTGATAATGCAGCCTGATAAAAAATACATTTTCCAATGGAAAAAAATTATCCCTGAATGCCATGCCCCCAACACCACCACCCACCCCCCCCAACCTCCATTTCCAGAGCGTGGGTGCACAGATGTGTCTGACGGAAGATGGAGGGGACGGAGGTGGTGCCCCCAGCAGCCCTGGGGTGGGGGGTCCAGGCTGCAGCCTTGAGATGCTTCCCCACGCTCAGCTTGGGCAGGATCAGGGGAAGGGGCAGAGGTGGAGAGGCTCCTGCCAGCGCCACTTAAGGAGCAGGAAAGCATTACCTTGGATTATTAAGCATTTGTGTATGGCTTCGGAAAGCGTAACCACATCACCCCATTATAATTATGGCTAAACACAACCTGGGCCATTGGAGCGCAATGGAGCATGAGGCTGGGAGGCGAGGGGCACTCTTCTCTTCCCCATCCTCTCCCCAGAGCTCTTGCTGGAGGCGCTGGAGGCTGTGATGGGCAGCCTAAGCCATCGGCAGCTCTGCCAGCCAGCCCTGGGCACTCCTGGCTTGCCAAAAAACAAGCTGGCCAGGGGCCAGGCTGCTCCCAGCCAAACGTCAGGAGGGCTCCCTGGGGACAAATCACTTCTGAGAGCAAAAGTGGCAATCAAACCTTGGCTCAACCCAGTCCCCTGCTGCCACCAGGCACCTGCAGCCGAGCCTGCAGGGACCCATGCAGAGGTACTAGCCTGGAGAAGAGAAGACTGAGAGGGCATCTCATCAATATCTAAAGGGTGGGTGGCAAGAAGATGGGGCCAGGCTTTTCTCAGTGGTGCCCAGTGACAGGACAAGGGGCAGTGGAAGGGTATCAGGGAATGCCTGCCTGTCTCAGGGACCATCTAATGAAGCTTCAGCACTTCATTAGGCAGCTGTGAAGCCTCATGAAGCCCCACTCTCACCTCCAGGACAGCAGCACCACAGGCACCAGGCTGTGGCGCCTCCACCACTGCTGGTGGGGGACCAGGACACGGGGGGTGCCAAGCCTCCCTGCCCAGTGGGGCTCACCACACGACATCACTGTGGTCAGCCCCCGTGTCATGCTCTGCCTGGCATGGTACTGCAGCAGCCTGCAGGGAGGGGAGACTGGGGACGGCCACCTTCTGCACGGCCAGGGCTTCTTCAGGGCCCCAGCCACCCCACATTAGCACAGCCCCCAGGCACATCCAGGCTCCAGACACAGAGGAGCGGAGGCTAATGCCTTGCAACACCTTCAAGTCAGAAGCTAAAGAGCTGCTGAGAGGCAGCTCCGTGGCTGTCTGCCAGGTGATGCCAGCCAGGCTTTCATCAACAGGCAATAAAGCTCTACAGCAAGGTAAGCCCGGCAGCCTGTCTTAGGGAAGGCACCATGCGAGCAGGGGTAGCACCTGAACCCTCAAGCAGGCAGGTCTGGGTGTGCAGGAGAAGCGGAGGAGGAGCAGAGACATCCTACAAGCAACCCTCAGAACTCGCTGCTACAGGAAGTGATAAAAGCTGGGTGCTTCTTTGAAGGGTGCGATGGTATTGATATAAACGAGAACAGTAAATAGAGTTGGACAAACGAAGGCAGCAGCGTGGAAAGTCCTCAGCCCTTATGGGCTTGGGTGAATAGGCAGAAAGAAGATTTACCTAAGATCTGCCACTTTCTGTTAGACTCCTGCACCAGAGGTTCATCTGCTCCAGCTGCCAGTGAAATGGAGACAGTATGCCATCCTGAGGGATGCCTCCAGCTTCCAGCCACAAGTTGCCAGGCTGTGGAGCACCTGTGTGAGCAGCAGGGAAGAGGCTTTCCCCGGATGTCATTCCTGCAGAGCGCAGTTAGAGGTCCTGGATTTTGTGGCACCGCAAAGCCACAAAGTTGGCATTCGGCTGTTCCAGCCTGAGGAACTGCCGAGGGCTTGGGAACAGCCTGGTCTCCTTGGGTGACCTGCCAGACCCATCTACCACATTCCTCCCTTCTCTGCAGGCAGCCTTGTGAATCTCCAGCTCTGCTGACCATCCAGCAACAGGTCATTAGGGCTGAGGAAAGAACGTGGCAGCTGGAAACCATGTATTCAAGATACAGCCCTGCATGGGAACCCCAAAAGCCTAACACTGCGCAGCCAAGGGATGCTCAGAGCCTGCACAGGCAGCCTGCAATGCTTGTTGTGTTTAAATCCCGTATAGTCAATGCCTGCCTGGCCATCCCAGGCACAGCAACACAGCCCAACCTGCCAGCGGGAGCCAAATCCTGCCCAGGAAGGTGGGGAAGCACCAGGAGAGCTGAGGAGGCATGAGGAGGGTTAACTCGCAGCCACGGGAGCAGAAAATGAGGTTCCAGTTATTAGTTGATTTATTGGTCTGTCCTCAATTGGCACTCAGGACTCAGAAGAAAATGTTCCACTCCAAAGCATTAAGCATCTTCAAAGAGCAGAAGCATTAAAAATTGAAATCATAAAATAGACATGTAAATATAGCAGAGGTAAACGGGGCAGGGAGGAGAGGAGCAGAGTGAAGCCAGCCCCAGCAGAGCCTGCGGGGCAGGGACAGGGCTCCACTGGGGAGCTGGAGCCGTGCTGGGGTGGTCTGGGATGGCTGTGTCCCCCCAGTTTGGGGGGGATAACCTGCGGGGAAGCTCAAGATGGCTTCACTGTGTGACTGACCCACTCACCTGACTCCCCTGCCCTATATACTGTACCCTAAAGTCTGTAGGGGTTTGTACCCAGGGCTTCCCCTTCTCCCCGACCGGTCTTTACCAAAGAGAGGGAGCAGGGACGGAAAGGACAGAAGGGATGGAGGGGACAGAAGTGGTGACAACAGGAGACAAGGAGGGAATCAAAGCAGCAGCCCCGGGGCTGGAAGAGCCTTCCCAGCCCAGGGGGGTAAGCTCTGCCAAGCCTCACTGGGTGCCCTGGTGAGGCTGCAAAACTGGGGGTGAAGCAGTGCCGGCAGCAGCCATTCGGTGGGGTTTAGGGCATGAAAATCCTATCGGAGTGCGTGTGTGTCCGGGGTGGTGACCCCGGAGGTGTCGTGCAGCCCCTCTCCCCACACCGGCCAGCAGTTCACCCGGGTGGAGCGCAGCCAGTGGAGTCACCCAGCCACCCTGCTCTACGTCAGGGGTCACAGCTGGATGGCCAACTAATGCCGTCATCCCCCTGGGCAAGGGTGGCTTTTCACATGCAGTATTTCACAGAAAGAGAGACAAGCACTCCCATAAATGAGCAAGGCAGAACAGACCCAAACTCCTCCGAGCCCCTCTGGCCTGTGGGGCAGATGGATGCTTCCACCCCTCCCAAAGCACCAGCCAAAGGAGAGGATCCACTAGCCATGCCCAAGCCTGAGGACATACTGCTGGTCCCTTCCCAGGCATGGAGGGAGGGAAGGGACCTCAATGTCCCTTCCCCTGCCTAAGAGCCCCTTGCTGAGACTGGGAGGTGCAAGGGGGAGCTGAGAACTGCTTCACGTGTTGCTCCAGCCTCTGGCCCAGCGCAAGGCACCATCTGTTAGCAGGGTCAGCAAGCCAGGGGAACGATGTGGAGAAAGGAAAAGGGAGGGCAGGGAGGTCACAAAACCTCCTTGCCATGGTGGGAATATGCAGCTGGCTGGCAACTGGCATGTGGGGCCAAGTGTGTGGCTTGTGAGCCTTGTGAGCAACAAGTGGTGCAGCCAGCTGCTGGTTTACAGTATTTTCAGAGCTACCTGCAGACATAGGAAGCCCTCCTGGCTTGCCAATGCTTCACAGGAGGGTGGTAGATACTCATCCACTCTTCAAACCCCCATCAGACTGTGCTCAGGGTGTTTGAACCTCCACACACAAGAAATAAACTCCTCCAAGAACCAACAAATCAGCCAAGAGACGGAAAACCCACCAGCCAAATGCCAATGCCTGCGCAAGCTCCTAAGCTTTAAAACCTCCAGAAGTGCAACCGTCATCTTAGTAAAGGGTCTCCACTGAGAACCTGGGGAATCACGGGTGTCCTTCGGAGTCCTGGAGTCCCCGAAGGGCCCCATCCCACAAGTGGTCAGCAAGAGGGACCACCACCCCTGCCCCTCACCCTGCTCCAGCACAAACCCAGCTCTCTTGGCATTGTACCTGTTTTTCCCCTACACGCAGGGGGGAATTTTATTTTTTTTTTTAAATAATTTTTTTTTTTCCTTAATTGGGAGCTTGTTAATTATCCCAATACTTTGCAGAGGAAATAAACAGCAATTAGAGAAATAAGTGGTATTTTTATTCCCTGGCACTCTCGCAGAGCTCCCCGACGCCTCCCATCCGCAGCTTCCCACACGGGCACATGTTGCTGCCTGCTCCGGCGCTGCTGCCCGAGCGCTCTCCTCCGTCTGTTCCCCGGGAGCAGGGCGCTGCGGTGGTGGGCTGCCTTTCTCTCCCCCGGGTAGGAAGCGTTACTGCGCGAAAGCAGCAGGCTGTCCCGCTGTAATCTGTTTTAAAAGTCATAAATTGCTGAGAAAAGCCAGTGTTTTTTTTTTTTCCCCGCACAACAGAAGGTTAGCGTGTTTAAAGAGAGCACTGGAACTGTTTGTATTAATCAGAACTGCTATAAAGAAAGCATTTTAATTAACATAATTATCCCGTTTGAGAGAAGCAGCCCGCACCTCACAGATACTTTTCAAACTAAAGATGCAGGCTGTCACAGTCAGTCATAATTAAGCAAAACGAGCTGCTTTACTTCGCTGTACATCTCCCTCCTCCTGTCCCCACGCTCCCCCTTTCCTATCGCACTCTCTGCAAGGTGAGCAGCAACAGCACCATGCCATGGTGGTAGCAGGGTCTCCCCCCCAACCTGTGTCCCCATCCCTGCCTCCAGCATGGACCGGTCGGGGTTAAGCTCCATCCCAGCCAGTGGGGCCAACAGACCAAGCTGCAAACAGGCAACCTGGGTGATGGAGGTGGCTTGTGAAAAAAAACAAAAAACAAAAAACAAAAAACTCACAAGATTTATAGGACTTCATTTCCAGCATGGTCTCACAGTCAAAGATAAAAGATTTATTCTCGTTGACAAAAAAGAAAAAGCATAAAAAGCCTGGCTCTGGGCTGCCCGCCAGTGTGGAGAGAAAGGAGTGGGGAAGGGGAATAAAAGCAGGCGTTGGGTAAGGCAATGGTGGGGGTCTGGGTTTCTCCAAGCCCCCCAGAAGTGAGCCAGATCCTGGAGTGGACCAGGAGCTGCAGCCTCCATCGTCAGCCCTCCTCACTCCTCATCCTCATCCTGCCTGCTGCTCGAGGCAGCACCACATGCCTTGGGCAGCATCTTTTATGCTTCCCCCTGCCATAATAACCGGCTCAGGAGCTCCCCTGGCACGTCCCTGCTGTCCCTTTGCCCCCAATGCTGATGTCCCCCTTGCACACAGCACGACAGGGCACGCAGGCTACACAAAGCAAGTCACCTTCAAACCCACCGTTGGGTGCTGTATCCAAGAACTCCTGTCCCACCACCAGGTCCTGGAGCAGGACATTGACCTAGGGCTGAAGGCAGCACCTTCAGCAGCCAAAGTCCCTTTCACGGCAGCACCATCGAGTATTTTAATGGATGTTCTGCTAGTTTGCCGACATCTCGCCTTAATGTGCAGTATAATAGACTGTTAACAATTAGTGCTTTAATTAAAGTCTCCTTTATTTACAAAGGATGGCTCTGAGTTGAAGGGTCTGCCCTGTCACCGCACAGCCCCACTGCCGTGTCATTAATGCAGACTCAAGTGTCACAATGGAAGGACAAAGGTCATAGTTCCGAGTCATCCCTCAGTCCCGCATCCCCTTGGGGACAAGAGAACCCATCCTCCCCGCTCCTGGCATGACCACCCCAGGGCAGCTCACGCTGCCTTATCACAGTCAACAACTACCTGCAGGTAGAACAAGGCAAAAAAATTTCCAAAATGGGGATTTTTAGGTTTTTTTTTAATTTTCTTTTATTATTTTTTCAGCATGGATTCCTTAAGAAAACAAGGGTTGTGCAAATCACGTGCTCCACGTGTTGTCTGTCTCCCCTAATTACTCTCCGACTCAGCAGTCAAATTCAAGAGCGTGTGAGTGACAGCTGGAAATCTCAAAGATATTAAATTCCTGGGGGTTTCATGGAAATAAGCAGGTGGATAGAGAGGAGAGGCCTTCCTCGGCTCAGCTGAGCAAGGCTGCAGCAGAAGCCCGGGTCTTACGAGACTCTGGAGGATCCACATGGGAGAAAGGAAAAGCATAAAAGCCCAGATGATGCAGAGAAAAGGCTGAATCAGAGGATGCATCTGGCCGGGTATTAAAATCACTCAATCTTCAGGTATTAGCCCCTGAAAAAGCAGCCCTCCTGTTTCCAAATAGGAAATGCAATTTCCGTGGGAAACTCGGTTTTTCTCGATGGAAGAATTAAAATATTCAGAAAAAAAAAAAAGAAAAAAAAAAGATATCAAACACTCTTTTCTACTTTGGTTCAACACAGACCGACCTATTTCAGGTGCCTGAAAAAGACAACAAATTCTGGCTCCACTTCAACTAAACACCCTACATCCCTACTCCACATTTTCCACATGCCCTCACCAACGTGGGCTGGAGAGGGACTCCACATGCCCCACGAACACATGAGGGACCGTGGCTGACAACCCAAACGTCCCCTTTTGCAGCCCTTGGTTGTTTCTCTTGAAATGCTGTTTCAAGAAAAAAAAAATAAATTATCTTTACTTTTCTGCTCCTTGGTTTTCCCCCAGAATGAAAAGGCCTCACCAAACCTGTCCACCTGGAAGCCACCACAGAAAGTCTAGAAGCATCTTTTCTGGGTCAGTCCTTGCGGCAGCTTGCTGCAGGTGTCCCCAGGACAGCTGGGACAGGGACACAGAGGGCAGGGACAGCAGAGCAAAGCCTTGGGCTTGCTGCCGCGGAGGGTTTTGTGTGGTGCACAGGAGGGTTTTATTTGCACACAGGCTATAGAGCGCCCACTTAGAGATGTCTCAAGACCTACTTGTAAGACCAAATTAAAATACCTCCCCTGGGCCTGGAACTGAGAGAGCTGGGAAGGAGGCTTCCAAAATTGGGTTCTTTCCCTGCCCACGCAGAGGATGGGGTTGTGACACCACAGAGAAGCTGTTTGTAGGTCTCCGTTCACAGGCTACCAGAGAGGCAGCATCACCCTCCCTCAACCAGGGCATCTGCCTTCCCCAAGCTCCCAATCCCCGGTATAAATAGGACTCCTTGCTGGAAGCGTTGGGGTTGGTGGCACTTACAAGGGAGGTTTAGACTGGATGTTAGGAAAAATTCCTTCACTGAAAGGGTTATCAAGCATTGGAACAGGCTGCCTAGGGATGTGGTGGAGCCACCATCCCCGAGGGTATTTAAGAGACATGTAGATGTGGTGCTGAGGGACATGGCTCAGTGGTGGAAGTGGTAGTGCTAGGTCAACGGTTGGACTTGATGATCTCAAAGGTCTCTTCCAACCAAAGGCCTCGATGAACCTATGACTGCACAGCAGCTCTCCCAACCGCATCCCTTCTCTCTGCTGTCCCATTGCCAGCCGGGCAGCACCCGCTGCCCCTGGGGAGCTTTCCCCCACGCAGTCGTCCTGCACACTCCTCTCATCACAAGCCAAAGCTGCGGCGAGAGGAAGTGGTGCTCATAAAAAAATAAAAAAGAGAAATGTTAATGAGCACTGAGCATGGGGCGAGAAAAGCCCTTAATCACATTAACTCCGCTGCCAGAGCTGATGAACGTCCCCAAGCCGAAGAGCTTCATCCAGCCACATGGCTGGGGAGAGCCAGACCCTGAACCGCTGCCCCATCGCTCAGGGCAGGAAGGGAAAATGTCAGTCAAAGCCAAGCCAATGCCTTGTTTAACCTCAGACGAACATTTCCAGCGAGCTGGCGGTGCCTGCGCCGGGTGGCCCTGGAATCTCGGGTCCTGTGGGGATGGGATGCTCTCTTGTTCCACCTAAGCAGGGGCAGGCAGGCATGCCAGGCCCATGTCCCCTGTGAGTTTATGCTTCGGTCACATGCCAGGTTATTAGACTGGGCACTCCGTTCCGACCTTGTGTAACTCTCTGTAACTCTCTGATTATTCTTTTTTTTTTTTTTTTAAATGCAGCCAAGAATTTGCCGTATAAAACTAGATGTACGGCCATCATGATTTCCCTCAGCCAAACAGCCACGTGAGTGGTGCCTTTTGTGCCGCCCTGCCTTTCGGTCCCTGCACACGCTGAGTGCACACACACACACACACACACGTGCCGCTCTGCGACACACAGGGACATATTTTTTTTTTAACGGTGACAGCCTGCCCACTCCCCCTTGGGGGAAAAATGTGGTTTAATTTTTAGTATAACCTTAAAAAGGAGACCAGCGAAGCATCTCTCCCATAAATTTTGTAAGTGACATTTACTTCTCGGTGCATTATTGCTAGTGACGGACAAATCTCGAGTTTAGGGTTTTGGTTCAGAGGAGCAGCCATCTTCTCCTGCCAGCTCCGCCGGGATGAGGCAGTGGTTGCTCAGGTGCTGCCTGGAAGATCTCCAGCACCCGAGCCCCCTTCTCCCTCTGAGACCACAGCCCCCCCCACATGCCATAGGGGGCTCTCGACACTCCTTTTGGCTTCTGGAGACCCCAGCTCTAAAGAAGCCCCCATCTCTAAAGAAGCCCCCGCTCACCCTGGCCTGCAGGCCAGGTATCAGCAGTAACACAGCGATGCTTCCCGCCCAATCTCACCAGTTTGGCCCAGAAAAAGCATCCCTGGCAGGCTCAGATCCCTGCCCATCCTGGCTGGAGTATAATGGAGTTTGCTTTAAGAGCGCAATAGATCTTCCTGGTCACCGAATCCAGCTCCCTGCTACTCGTGAGCCTGCCAGGTTTCAATCTGAATACACATAAAAGATCTCAACAGCTGGGTGTTTAATTACAGGGACGAGAAATCAGGCTCCACAGAGTCATATTGGGTTATTCCAGCTCCCTCAAGCTGGCTTCGGAGCGTGCCAGGACTGGCTTGAGGAAACAAAAACCACACCAAAGACCCCAAAAGCAGAGCTCAGATGACCCCAGCCGGATGCTTTGCAGTACAGCCCTCTCCAAAATGCGGGTGCAGGGGGTTTGTATTACTGGGTACAAGGGCAGAATGCTGTGATTTGTGCCTGGCCAGAGGAAAATACAAGATGCCACTAGAATCTGTGGCATCTGCACAGATCCTGCAAAAGGCAGAGGGTCAGGAGATGCCATGAAGCTGTTCTGTGGCAGGGAGTGGCTCAGCGTTGTCTCCCAGTGCCCACAGGGACATGGCAGCGTCCCCTGGTCCTCTGAAGCGTGGGGCAGGGCATGGCCAGCACCCCGGGGCTCTGCAGGGCACTGCTCTGCCCTGCCTCCCCCTGCCCATCCGCATCCCATCACCCTGCCTCCCCTGCCACCCCGATTTACTGTCATTTACACCCAAAGAAATACTTCCAGTCCCTTGGCACCAATAAAAGGTTGAAGCAGCAGAAAGCAGAGGAATGATAACGGGTAATTAAGTCCGATGTAACTTGTGGCACAATTATTTGCACCCAGAAAACTACAGGCACCAAATTCCCCAATGTCAGCCCTGCCACAGCAACTCCCCAAGTGTAGCCCTGGCTGCTGGTCAACAGGGATTTGCAGAGACATTTCATTTAAATTTTTTAGGGAGCAGGTCCTTCTGAAACTGAACTCAGAATCCTAAAAGGCCCAGGCACCTCTGCAGCAATCACTGCAGAGTGTGGCAGAGCACTCCAAAATAGCTTCAAAACGGGCTTTCCTCAAGCTCTGGCAGTGGTTGGAGACTGGCAGAGCCTTGTCTTTGGGCAGATGAATGCTTCCCTCTGCTGAGGTGGCTCAGCATCCCCAGAGCATCCTATGTGCTCCAGGGATGCCACGCCCTGAGCAGCATCCCAGACCCACCCTGGGCCAAGGGGATGGCAAACACTGAGCAGAGCCACCAGTGGCTGCCCCAGTTGGGCTCCAGCAGCAGGTCCTACCCTGTCCCAGGACCAGCAGCAGCCCAGATGCTATGCTGAGACCTGGTACCGCTCCTCACTCTTCCACCTCAGACAAACCCAAGCCAAAGACACCTCATGGAGTGGCCCAACATCGCCGTTCTCTGCTGTCAGACTCCCGAGGAGCGGTGCCTGCCACCCTCTCAAGATGCACTTTGGCAACCCGAGCAGTTATTTCCCAGGCTGTTGAACCATTTCTTGTCACCATGCACCTCCGACTCCCCACATAACGTCTCAGCTGCTCCCCAGCTCCTCCCCAGCATCTCCATGCAACTCCCTCGTGTTTTGGCAGAGGGATGCCNTATATATATACACACATATATAAGTGAATATCAATAGAATAAGGCAGCCTGGTGAATCAGACAACCTCAGCAAGGCCGAGCAACGCTAATCACTGGCACCCATCACCACGGCACCAGGGTGAGTGGTGGCACCCCTGGGAGCACTTTACCCAGCAGCAGTGGCTTGCTCTGAGCACGTGGCTGAGCCAAGACCAAAGTCTGCATCATACCCGACAGGCCCCCAGGGGAGTCAAAGTAAGGATGAACATCAGGTCAAACAGGTCTCCTGCTCACAGCCATGCACGCATCTGCCTCTTCCAAGAGCTCTGAAATGCAGTCACAAGCACAGCCCCTAAAACCGCTCCAAAACCTGTGGATAAGGAGGGAGGAAAACCCCAGGCTGCAAGGTCTGAGGATGAGACTCAGACTGAGATGCTCAGACTGGGCTTCTCCTCTTCTCTTGCTCCGCTGCCCGTGACTGCTGCTGCCCGTTGGCCAGAGACCCCAAGGGGCCATCGCAGGCACGTGTCAGGTGAAGACCCAGAGCACCCTCTTCACCTCCCCAAAACACCATGTCTGCAAGCGTAAGGGAGCCCATGCCCTTACCAGATCAGATTTAAAGTTTTAACAAAAGCAATTTGGTGTTTTGTCTGGGCGAGCTGCTGGGAGCACCAACAGCTCAATTTTTATTGATATAAGCCTCTTTTCTCCAAAAACATGGGACTGGTTCTCCCCGCGACAGCAAAATGCAGAGCCTCGGATCACAAAGCACAACAGCCTCCCTGCATTTCTGCTGGGCCACGAGGGGGAAAACCCCACATCTGGCAACGTCTGCAAAGAAAGTCATCATGAAACCTGCAGAGACCAGCGGCTGCCAGCCTCTTGCACCACCTTGGAGCCCACTGAAGCACGCCGTCAGTCACCATACGGGGTGTAAGCAAGGTGCTTTGCTCTGCTCTCCGTTATTTCACAGAATCAGGGAATTGTCAGAGTTTGAAGGGACCTCCAGAGCTCACCCAGTCCCACTCCCCTGCCAAAGAAGGGTTGCCCAGAGCACATCACTCAGGGCTGCATCCAGGCGGGGCTTGAAAACCTCCAGAGAAGGGGATTCCACGACCTCCCTGGGCAGCCTGTTTTGCCTCCTAAAACAAGCATCCTCTGTGTTGTCGGCAGCCTCCTGCGAGCATAAGGAGAGCAACCCCAGCAGCCCCCTTCCGAGGTGCTCCCATCAACTAGGGCACAGGGGGGACGGGACAGGGACAGGACAACAAAGCAATCAGGGAGCAGACAAGGAACACGCGACTTTCCCGTCATGGAGGGACTGCTGGGACTTGCTGGAAGGCGTCCAATTAGTTAACGAGCACTCCAGAGCCGAGTCTGGTCTGGAATCAGTAATTAATTGCCACAAGACAAGCGAGAGTGAATGTATTGGAGGAACCTGTGTCTGTGCCAAGGATGGACCTAGGAAAAGAGGATCTGTCCAGCCAAACCCATATTGAAACGGAGAGAAGCAGCTGGCAACGAGCAAGCAGGATGATTCTGGATCCCTCCCAAAAATGTGCATCCCCCATGCAACATCAGGGGCAAAGCCCACAGCTGGCTCCCATCCCAAATGTCTTGCAGCAGGAGCTGGACCAGTTGAGGGTCCCCCATCCCTGGAGCTGCCCCTCTGCATCGATACCAGCCCAGCTGCAGGCACACTCAGCCAGTGAAAGCTTTGCTTCTGATGAGCAGCGCTGTAGTAATTGAGCAAACAGGACACATCAGCCTGGCTGGCCACCTCCCACTTTTATCATCCACAAACATGGTGGCTTTGGAAGTCTTGGAATATTTTCTTCACATCCATCAGTCTCCTGTTCCAGGTTCTGGAGCATCCTCTAGTCCAGGAGGTCCCAGGTCCGAGGTGGCTCAGAGGAGCCAAGCTGTCACCAGCAGCATCAGCCCTCCTGGACCAGAGCAACCTCCTGCCAGGTTCTCCTGGTTGAAAAATCAATGGCTGAGCTCTGGGAAGAAGGAGAAGACCTCCTCCCGAGGCGTCTGCTCCCAGCCCTCGCTGCTCCCCGGCACAGGCCACCTCACCAGAGCGTGTCCCCACACAGCAGGAGCTGCGGAGCGGCTCTGCATCCAGCCCCTGTGATAAATTAGCTGGAGATTCAGGCATTTCTCGCAGCTGCCTCATCCTCTGCCGGCATGACAATGTGATTCATTTTGGGCGCAGATGAAGCTCCTTTGGCAGAGGCACGTGATGGGCACGTGGGCTGCAGGGGTGTGCGGGGGGCGCAGGGGAAAGCGGGAGCAGAGACGAAAGGCAGGAGGAAGGGCAAGAGAGAGAGTGAGGAACCGAGCCCAGGGCATCTCCCAGGGAAGGCTGTTTGCCACATTGGCACACGATTAAGCACGCTGGGGGAGAAGAGCCCTGCGTGGGAAGAGAGCTTTTATCTCTGCTCACACTCACGGCCGTGTCTGGGGAGAGGTGTGTAACAGGAGGGGTGTAAGAGGATCGGGCAGAAGTAGCTGTGAGCCTATTACTATGCTTCAGGAGAGGTAATTCTACCACTGCTGCCGCTTCTCCCCCCACTGCACCCTCCTCCAGGCTGTTTTACACCTTCTCCTATTTTTCTGGGAGGTCCTGTCCCGCCTGTCCCCACTCTGCAGCCAGAAGCACTTGCTCCTTGCTGCTGGCAGGAGCGTGGCCAGAGCTGCTCCTGCAGGGATTGCCTCAGAAGGCAGAGCTGGCTGTTCGCTTCCCCATGTAACGTGGCCCTGACCCGGAAAAAATCAGACAGTTGGATCATCCATCCCTTGACTGGAGTTTCTCCGCATGTTCAGTGTCACCGGGTGTTAGACATGAGCTGCCAGCTCCAGACTGCACGTGTCCACCACGGGAATCAGGAGTCTCTGCACAGTTTTGGGGTGAGCCAGTGCCATCCCAGATGCTCGCCGGTGAGATGGGCGTGCAGGGACAGGGTATCAGGCACCAGGATTTACAACGCCCTGTGCCACCACTACCAGTTAGGGGTGGGACAAGGTGCCCATCCTGGACCAGCTCTGTTTCAAAGCAAGGTCAGGCCAGCAGTACCTGAAACCCCGAGACCACCATAACCCCCTGCCCTTTGAGGCTCCAACTCGTGAACCATTTTCTGCTAACGAGAAGAAAAACCCTTGAGTTCAGTGGGGCCACGCGAGCCGTGACAACAGTGACAAACCTTTGGGCACACAGCCGGTGTCAATGCCTTTGGTGGAACTCAATTATCAACCCAATGGATAGTGTCAAACNTTTTTTTTTTTTAAAGAAAACATGTCAAGGGGCCAAAGGCAAAGACGACACAACCCACGGTAGCCCCGCTGCTCGCAAGACAGTCCTGCTAATTTATCCCAGCACAGAAGCAGGTCCCTTTCTGCTGGGTTAAATGTATGGTTAGAAAACCAGCGGGGACTTCGGAAGTGTGAAAAGGTTAAACACAGAGCGGCACAACGACTTGAGCTCCAGAAAGGGGAAATTTAACGCTTCTCCCTGATGGAGAGGATGTCTTCCCAGGGAGACAGCCAGCAGGGTGACTGCTGGCAGAACGGATGGCCTGAGAGGAGCCCGTCTCTGGAAAGGTTACAGGTGACAACACTAGCTTGCAGCCAGGCCTGCAACCTCTGACTTTCCCATTTCTGCCAGATCCTAAATGCTCCTCTAAGCCTGGCTCCTCTGCAGGGTCCCCAGGGAGGTTTTGCTCCTCTCCCATCCTCTGCTTTACCTTCTCATCTTTCCAAAGGTCCCCCAAGTCCCACCCCAGAGACCCACGGCGTGGCAGGGACAGCAGCAAAGCCACCCCAGCTTTTATTGCAATCATCACACCAGTTACTTGGTTAAAGTTTTCAGTTCTCATCCATCCAAGTTTACCCAGGAAAGGACTGAAGGTGCCCACAGAACTTCCCTTCACAGGTGATGGAGAGGCGGCGATAAATGTATCTCAGCCAATTTTCCCATGGCAAGGAAAGGACTAGGCTAGCACGTGGGTCAATGTTTGGGGGCTGGCTCCTGGGCATGTTTGGGCTCTTACAGCCACCTGAGGAGCAGCACTGGTGCCCAGCCCTGCTGGTTCCCCAGCACCACACAAGGCTTTAGCACCAGCAATGCTCTTGGCGAGGAAAAAACGCTTTTGAACTTACCAGAGCTGAAATCTTGCAAGGAGCTGCTGGCAAGGCAAGGAACCTGGAAAGGAGGAGGGAGAATACAGATCAGTGGGTTGGCTGTGGATGGCAGTGGGTGTTCTCAGAGGGTGACAGGGCAGTGTTGAGGTCCCACCAGCCCATTGTGGGTGGGATGGGGCATGTTCCCCCATGGCCACACTGAGACCATCTCCGCAGAGCACAGAACTGCTCCGCAAACCCCAGCTGCCCCCTCCAGCCACCCCAAGCCACAGCCTTACCATGCAATAGAGTCTGACTGAGTCTTAGATGAGACCCCTACTTAATTAGCACCAGTTGAGATCCTGGACATCACCAGAATTGCTTGGATATGGACCCTGCCTTACATCAGGGCTACCTAAATTCGTCAGGGCCACCTAAATTTGCACTACAAGCCATGTCACATGGTGGGAATTCACCAAAGGATTAAGAAGCCATTTGCTCCATCCCAATATGAACACAGGGCTGCCCTGTCACTGCTCCCTTTTCCCAGTGCCTCACCTGGAGCACGCCATGCAAATCTACGCTGAGGAGTCACAGCAACGCGCCTGTGAAACCATAAATATCTGTGAAAAATCTCCCCATAAATCCAAGGGAAAGGGAATCCACAGTGCTTTCTTTTGAGATTTCTC
This sequence comes from Nycticryphes semicollaris, assembly GCA_013400055.1. Classification (NCBI taxonomy): domain Eukaryota; kingdom Metazoa; phylum Chordata; class Aves; order Charadriiformes; family Rostratulidae; genus Nycticryphes; species Nycticryphes semicollaris. Next base: position 158,318 of record VXBJ01002850.1, on the reverse strand, counting down.
CAGGTGTTCCCTATTAAGCCATTGTGCTCGTTTGCATAAGTATTCCTCAGACAATAGGGTCTTCTCAGCCATCAGTTATTGGCTCTGCAAACAGAAGCAGCACCAGGCACGGGGGCTGTAAAGATGAGGGACTGGTTCCTTGCATCACCAGCTCCTCGGGGAGGGGGGGGGGATGCTTTAAATCAGCCACAACCAGAAACAGGGGCCACAGCACGTCCCTGGGCAGCACTGACATCCAAGGCTCCTTCTGCACACAGGGGACCATGGTGGCTTCTCGGGGAGGTGGGGGCGGGGGGGCAGGCTAGACCCAGAGGTCCATGTCGCCAAGGGACATCCCGCAGCTTGGGGAGGGGTGCCCAGCATTTCCATGCTTCTTCAGAAAAAATACATGAATGAAAACTGAAAATCTGCCTTGCACCTAGACCCATTCAACAGGTTTTACCCCAAGTGGCTCCTGTAAGGGTGCTCGGGGCGAATTGCCAGGAGAGCATGTTGTATTCCAGCTATGGCATTTCTTTGTGTGTTTAACGTCTCCTTACCATGACTTCTGTGTAGATGGGTAGAAGACAAGAGAAAATGAATAATATGCTTCCTTCCAGCATGAAATTCTGAGCGTGTCCTCCGCTGAGTGCAATTACTGTGTATATGACTCCTGTAATCTGGCTAATGCTGCTAAGTATACTGGAGATTAAGGGATTTGGGGCTGCAAAGTCTGTTCCATCCATCCAGGCCCGTGCAAGGGAGTACGAGCAGGGAAAAGGTCTCACAGAAGCCCCCAGACCGAGTAGGGTCTGGCCTGTAGGTGACCATCCCACCACGTCCCCTTGCTTCTGTGGTCCTCTCCCAGGCAGATGAGAGTCTCTGTGCAGGGGGGCACACGGAGGAGGGTGACCGGAGCTGCTGGGGACAAAGCACCTTGCCAGTGGCTCCCAAACCCAGCGTGCCACTGTCTGGGATGCTCTTGACCCTATGCTAAGCACCGCCATCACGTTCCTAGAGCTCTGAGCACTCCTCGGTGTGGCATGCAAGGGGACACAGTGGCCACGGTGAAGGATTTAAGCGGTCACGGTGCTGCTGCCGAGAGTGCTCTCCAGGCACCAGAAGAGCTGTTGTCTCTGAGCTGGAGAGTTAATAAAAGCACAGGAAAATTTCTGCTTTGGCCGAGACGATGGCTCCTATCTGCCCCTCAGGGAGGAGAGCCGCAATGCCAGCGTGCCCACTGGGCTGGACCACACTGCCATCCCCCATCCTTGCCGTACCCCAGTTCAGACTTGCCCCAGGGTTCTTGCCTGAAGTGGCGGTGGGGGGAACACCCTGCCCCGGTGCCTAGAAGCAGGGTAGCAAACCAGCACTGCAGCCCTCATAACCCAAGAAAGCCTCAAAAATAACCCTCCCATGGATCCAGCATCCTTCTCCGGTTCACGATAGCCAGAGCCCAACCCTGGACATCACCCCTGCCCAAAGGAGAAACCACTGTGGGCACCCTCCAGCCTTTCTGAGCTGATGTAAAACAAAGTGGAGCAATACAGCGTTGTTCTGTGAGCACAGATGGAGAAGCAGAGCAAGGAGATGGCTTTAAGTAGTAAAAGCTGCCCTTATGTTATGAGCTCAGACACATCCTCATATATCCCCAAGCAGCAGAGGAACCATCTCCGCTTTGATCCGGGTTTGATTTAAAATGGAGCATCTCCCTCAGCGTCACCAAGGGGACAGCAGCGAAGTAACCTCGTTTTCCTCTGCCTCATCCCTTTTGCCCCCGGCCATGTGCCAGAGGTCCCCAGGCCAGGCACCAGAGCTGCAAACCCTGGCTCCCTGAGCTCTGGGGGGCTCCTTGCCATGATGTGCTGGGGCAACCCCCAGCTCTGGCTGCATCCCCCTCCTTCTCCATGCACCCCTGACACCGTATGGTCCAGCCCTGGCAGGTGGGGATGCCTGGGGAGATGCTCCCTCCCAGCGCTGGGATGCAGAGGAGCCAGCACAGAGCTGGGGGAAATGAGAACCTGCCGGGGCGTAATGCCAATTCACCGCCCATTAACTCCTTACAAATCCTCCGCTCCCCGGCCTTATCTTCCTCTGCCATGTCCCCTTGCTCCCCCTCCTCCTCCTCCCAGGCTAATGGGCTTTTTGGATGTGGAGACAGCTGTGTAGGTACCTTTGGCTGTGCTTGGGAGCCCTTAGAAACGGCGGTGTCGGTGGGGAGCTCTGATGGGAGACATCCCCAGCACCCCTCAGATACCCTCCCGGCACCCACGGGCGATGGGGCTGCCCCTCTCAGCAGAGCTCCTCGCCAAACGCTCACTGGCTCTTGGGGACTGAATGTCAGGCCCCAGGGACGTTAACATTTACGGCGTAATATATGCAGCACCAACCAACAGGTTGTCAGGAGATACCCCAAAGCTATCCACCCATCTGGATGCAAGTGGTTGTCTATAAACACCCCGCATGATCCTGTGCATATGATTTAGTGTCACTTCTTGTAAAATTAGGAGGGATAAAATCAAACAGCTGAGGAGAAATATCTGCTGGGTGCAGGGGTAGGAGGGTGAGAGCAACCACCAGCACGGCTCAAGGACTTTGGCCAAAAAGGGAGCTCCAGAAAAAACACCAGCGAAGCTCATCATGAGACATCTTCGCTTACGGCCCCTGCCAGAATAGCAAATTTGACCTGCGAGCCCTCCCGACCCGTGGCCAAGCATCAGCTGGGTTTTTGAATCAGCACTTTCTGAAACCAGCCAGATTTCAGTAGTCCTTTGCCACGCTGCGGGCAGGGCAGCTCCTACGCCCAGGGCTGCTGCCCTGGGAAGGTTCAGTAAAGTTCCTCAGATCAACAGCGGATGAAAACCACTGCCTTTTCGGAGGAGAAAGTTCACCCCTTCTCAGCAGAGAGCACAGATTTCACACGACAAATTGAGCTCAGCCCAAAACTCGGCTTTTCCATCAGAAACTGTTTGCCTGGGAAACTTGAAACCAGCCCTTTCCATCAAGCAGTGCAGCTCCCTACATGAAGAAGGGTTTTGGAACAGCGGAGCATTCCTCAAGGTGGTGGACAAATGTCGTGCCAGAGTTAGTGGCTGGAGGCTAAATCTAGACAAGCTCAGACTAAAAATAAGGCAAGTTGTTGGACAGTCACAAGCACTACCGCAGCTGCTAAGTTAGGAGCACGAGGAATACTCTGTCTTCAGCTGTCTCAAGGGGAAGAGAGGCTGGTCCTCCACAAGAGGTGCTATAAGGCTGCTCGCAAGCATCATCCAAGAGTTACAAGTGTCCCCATAGAAGCCTGAGGACACCAGCAGTGGAGGAGCTGCTTTCCCACCAGCGCTGAGGAAAGGGACGGCAGAGCTAGGACAGGGTGCTCAGGATTGGCACGGCCACCATGGTCTCAGCTGTGGCACCAGCCTTTGCTCAGCTCAGAAGGTCACATCCATCTCCAGCTTGTGGGATGGGAGAGGAAAAGCATTCCCAAGCCCATCTAACCCACCTACAGGAGCTGGTAGCATCATAGCATCCTCCCCAGCTCGGTAACCAGCATCTCCCAGCCCTCCCCAACGTTCCCCTTCATTGCAGCTCCCACATTTTATCTTTAAAAACCACAACAGGCAGGGTTAAAAAAAAAAAAAAAAACCACGACAAACAATCCAAGGGAAAGAATACAACAGCCCTTGAAACTCCATCCTAGGTTTGAAAGGGAGGGATGGAGGCAAGGCAAGAAAGCCTCATTACCATCAGAAATCCTCTCTCCCTGCCCTCACCTCCCCGCTCATTTCCATATCACAGGGGACACAATACCTTTCTTCTCTTGAAAAACGGTCCCATTTTTGCAGAGACCAGCCGTCCCTACTCCCAGCACCCGCTTATGGAGATGGGGAACAAAAGCTGGGCTCACACCTGCCCTGGCAGGCGGTGCTGGGGTGTGAGTTTCCAGGCCCTTATCAGCCTCTGGGGAGCAGTTTTTTATCATCATCATTATTATTATTCTACTTTTTCTTTCCTTTTTTTTTTTTTCCTTAGCTTCAAGATCCTTTAGTCAGTCAAATTATACTCAGAGAAGCAGAAGCAGCAGAAAATAAAGCATTATAAGGGGTTCAGGAAGTTATTTTCATCTCAA
>VXBJ01002850.1:139281-154171 GCA_013400055.1 Nycticryphes semicollaris | reverse complement strand
ATAATCTGTAGGTTCCCAGCTGATGGGGGGGGGGGGGAAATTAAAAGCATCAGAAGAAATTACAGGAAGAAGTAAAACCCGGGTCTCTGCATAAATTGAAGCCATGGGCACCGTGGCTGATGGCTGAAGGCACCAGAGGGTGAAATGTCAGGGTGGGGAAGGAAAGGGGTGGCCGGGGGGGTCCAGGAAAGGGCTGGATGTGGGGCAGGAGGGTCAGTCAGCCCTCTTTAGCTGGTCTTTTCCCCTGCTAAGTGGGCCTGTCACATCTTTCCAGTCCAAAGCACCACTGGCACAGCAGAGGGAGGGAGGGAAGGAAGCAGGGAGGGAAAGGAAAGCAGCTCCATCCTGGAGCAGCACCTCCCGTACTGCCCCGGGGTCGCCGGATTTGTCCTGCTCCTGTCTGGCTGCTCCGATAAAAGCCACAAGAATCAAGTCAGGCACGGCAGGATTTTTCTGCAAAGACTTTGGGCTCTCGCATTGACATGCGCAGGGCTGCAGCTCCCAGCAGCCGCCTGGCAAGCTCCGAACGCGGGGCCGGGAATGACACCAGGGTGCTGAAGCCGGGAGGAGGGGGTACCAGGACCACTGAGAAGGAAGAGGAGGAACCATCATCTTCTCTCTATGCTGCCAGCCCGTGGGGTGGGGGGGCAGTTTGAAGAGATGGATGCAGGCAGCACTGGGATGGTGAAGGGATGCAGAGCCTGGCTGCAAGGCGCGGGAAAGCACTCAAAGACAAGTGTTCCCGTTGGTGGCACCACCCAGGGCAGGGGAATGGGGGTCCCCACCTTCCCGGGTAGGGCATGGGAAGAGGGGGGATGGAGGCAGCCCCCGCGCCTCTGCGGCTGTTGGGCGGCTGAGCCGCGCGGTGCCGAGGTGGTGCTGTCACCGGTGATTGATGGCACGGTTCGGGAGGAAATAAATTCCCAGGCTTTTGCAGGAGGTGAACTGGGGGGGTGTATCCATCTTAAAGATACTTAATGAATGTGCCACAGCCCGCGGAGTGGCAGCAGATACATCTCTGCAGCCAGCACTCCCTACGCTGTTCCTTGCGAGGCTCAGGCACAATTTAACAGCTTCTTATTGATTTTATTTATGTTCCCCAGGCCCTGGCAGTGTCTGTATCACCCCAGCCCAACAAGAGCCCCATAGTCACAGCAGAGAACCCACACTTGCTTTTCCCTTCCTGCTCCTCATCCCTCACCCACCCTGGAAGTGGCAATGCAAAATCACCTCCTCCAGGTCCGCTCTGGGGACAAAACCTGGTGTTTGGCCAGGAGAGATGCCATTTTGGGCTCCTCTAAGCATATTAAAGTTCATGTGGGCTTTAGCTCAGCTCTTCCGACCAAGGGAGAGGATGGTATAGGATTACTAGAGCCATGGTGAGCCACCAACCCAACACCAGACTCCAGTGCCACCCACACTACCCCAGCACCACGCTCTCAGTTGCATCTTTGGAAATCACAGCAAAATACAATAAGGACCTTGCAAAACACACCCTTGCCAGAAAGACTTTGGAAAGTCTTAGATTTTACGTAGCATCGCAGACCTTCATTTCCAAGGCAGGAAAAATGGCAATCAGCACTTCTGGTGTGTGGCTGGGGTTTGTTTTCCCCTCTTTCCCATAGGAGGGGGAGGGAAGTGGGGAAGAAAGAAAGGCAGCAAAGAACAGCAGAGACCCAACTGACCTTTCTGGCTAGGAGACCTTGTCTGAATCACTGGATGGTAACAATGAATGAAATGCCAGTGCCCTGCCTTATAAATACCAGCTTCCTCTTGGGGTGAAATGCCAGCTTGCCAATGTGGAAATGCCACTAAGAAAATGTCACCCTTCCCAAGGTGTGAAATGCCAGCCTGCTGCAAGCACCCGGGCTCACCCATGGGGAGACAGGCAGGCAAATGTAGGCTGTGGGGTCCCCAATCCCCTTCCCTCAGAGGGGTCTTCTCCAATGCTTGCCAAAGGCAACAGCATGAAGGGGAGGGGGGCTTCAATCTGGGACGGCCAGAGCATCGGCTTAGAAAAGCTGCCTTGGGGATTTGGGTTCTATTTTTTCCTTCCCTTTTCCAGTGGCTACGAGATTTGTCAGTGTGGCCAGCGAACCAAACGAATCGCATCTAAAGATCGGTGTGGATCAAGCTGGCACAGTTATTTCCAGTTTTCCCAGCTAAATGGAAAAACAATTGAGTATAAGAAGATTTTGCCATCTAAAGAGTTTATCACAACCTGAACTCCCAGTTCTCAGAGAGCGCTGTTGTTGCTGGGTTTAATCCTATTTATTAAACACGGGCAATCATCCAACATACTGTCCTCGGACGAGAAGAAATGCTTCCCCTGAAGCTGGTGATATTTGCAACATCTTCCCTACCTTTCCCAGGGCCAAGCCAGATAAAAGCTTGGCAGCAAAACAGGAGGGACAAATCCTCACCTCGGGGACCCGCTGCGCCCCTTCGCCGGGCACTCTAGGGCTGCGTAAATCTGAACGAATCTTTCCTACCTGATAAAACTACGACGGAAAATGAATGAAGCTGCTCTCTGTCATGTGGGAATTGGAATGGTTCTTTCCTCACACCCACACCTTACCCCCGTAAATGTGTGAAAGAATTTTACCACCCTTTTTTTTTGGTGGTTTTTTTTTTTTCTTCTTTTTTTCCTTTCAGTTACTCCTCCTCCCCTCGGATCTCGCCCTTCCTGGCATTTGAAAATAGCTCTTGAAAAGGAGAAAAGGACGAGGAATAGAAGGAAATTGTGTGGGGATACAAAATGGAAGAGGAGGAAAGGGGAAAAAAATATACAAGAAGAACAAAATACATCTTTTTGAAAGCGAATCGGGAACGGCGGATTGCCTCAACTCCGGCATCCATTCTGGGGAAAGCTCTCCCAATTTGGCAAGTTTTGGAAGACTCCTCACATCCTGTCATTTATTAGGCAATGCCTGGGAAGGAAGCGGCAGGGGCACTCCTGCCTACTCCTGCCTGTCCCCTGACACACAGGCAGTCACCTCCAGCTGGACACCGGGGCGGTGGCAAGGCAAGGTCACCCTCCAGGGAATCCAGGTGTTGTTTGTAACTTGAGCTGGTTGGGAACCCTCTGCCTAAATGAGTTTTCTCCCCATGCGATGCTTCTTGCTAGAAAAGACTTGGAAAAGGACATGTTGGGTTTGATAACCTTCCAGCGGAGCAAAGGCACGGCCACCAGGTCCCATGGTACCCGACTGGCACAGCAAGGGGAAGGGTCTCAGCCACGTCCTGCGCTTGGCTCTGGTTTGGAGGGGCTGGGGTTGGAAGGGCTTCTTTCCCCAGCCAGTGCCAGGGTGGTAGCCAGGCTGCTCCCGGCCGGCTGGCAAACACGAGCCATTAGTGCTGGAGGCAGCTCTGGGTGGTGGTTTCGTGCCCAACCCCTCTCCCCGACCAACGAGCGGGAGGAGATCTCCACAGTAAGTGGGTTTAAATGCATCAGTCTCTCTGTGCATCATGTCCAGGGCTTTCCCCCAGAGGCTTTTCTGTCAAGGATTTAATCCTCCACCTGGAGCGACGCTGCCTTCCCAGAGGCCTCCATGGAGTCAGACTCCCCGTTCCTCTCTGCCTTCCTTGCCAGGGAAATGGGACTTAAGGTGGGGCGATGATGGGACACGTTGGTGACCCTGGCAGCATTACAGCCCTAATGCCCTGCATGCAGCATGGCTTATCCACAAACTCCCTCTTGGCCTCGTGTTGGGGCTGCCGGCGTGGGAGGAGGGATGCTGACTGCCAGGGGGAAGAGCCAGGGCCATCTTCTCCTTCTCCATCCTGGGCATCTGCACTTGTACTCACCAGCCAGATTTGGCTGTGTGCCTCCACCCCAGCTCTTTGCCCTTTCCTGAGGTCTTTCCCATCACTCCTGCTTGGGTTGGCAATCACCTGGGCAGCCCCCCTCTCCTTTTACTATCTCCTCTCTCCCTGCCCAGCACCTCCCACCTCCTGTCCTTTGGGCAACACTCCTGGGACTGGAGGGATGCTTTCCAGCTCCCCTCTTTAAAAATACCCCGCAACCTAATCCGTTGGGCCGCAACCACTTCACGTCTGATGTTGGAAGGGAGTCAGGGATTTATGTTCATGGCAGGACGGCGGAGGGGAATCCGCGGCTGAAACAGCAGCGGGAGGGCTGGTAGCAGCAGGAGTTGCCAGCCCGGCCGCTGTCGGAGCCCCAGGGAGCCATCCCCCGAGGAGCGCATCTCCACGGGGATGCACGGAGCCAGTGCCAAGTCCAAAGGATGCTTCCCACATACAGACACACCCCCCCACACACACCCCCAGTCAGGAGCACGGCAAGCTCCCTCCTCACCTGGAAAGCAGTGGGAGGCGAGAGGGAAACTATGTCCCATCCTGTGCCACACCGGCACCTGAGAGCACCCAACGCCGGGCTGGGCTGAGCCTCCCCACAGTGGCGGTGCCAGGGAGACTCCGGCTGCTCTGGGATGGGTTCAGGCCAAGAAAGAGCATCCCCACACCCCTAAAAGCAAAGGCAGGCGGCCTGCTGCAGCGGCACAGAGTCCCCTCAGCACGAAGCCCCCTCGGGAACCTGGGGGGATGAGTTGTGCTCTCCCCCCTCACCCCCAACCTCACCTTGATCTCCTGTAACACTTGAGATTCAGAGGTTCTGCACGGCAACGGGTCCTCAGTAAGTGGTTTATAGCATGCTACACTTGGAAATCTTAGCTAAGTGATATAAAGCATTGATTTTGCATAAATAATCCTTTAGACAGAAACTGTTGACCCAGTCTGGGGCTAAGACTGGATGTAGCTGCACCCAGACTCCTCTGAGGAGGTTAGAAAGCAAGGGGGTCCTCTCTGAACCTCGGCTCAATGGGAACATGTCCCTGACAGTTCTGTCTGACCATCTTCTCCATGCAGTAAATAACCAGGAGCACTTTACCATCGAGTCTTGTTAAACCACTGTCGCACTTACAATTGACCTTTGTTAAATCCCTGTTTTGTATCAATAAAGGTCTCACAGAATCACAGAGGGTTGGAAGGAACCTTGAAAGATCATCTAGTCCAATCCCCCTGCCAGAGCAGGAACACCCAGAGCAGGTCACACAGGAACGTATCCAGGTGGGTTTTAAATGTCCCCAGAGAAGGAGACTCCACAACCTCTCTGGGCAGCCTCTGCCAGTGTTCCCTCACCCTCACTGTGAAGGAGTTTTTCATCATATTTCAGTGGAACCTCCTGTTCCAGCTTGCACACACNAGAGCTGGCTCATGGTCATCCTGCTGCCCACCAGGTCCCTTTCCCCTACGCTGCTCTCCAACAGGTCAGTTCCCAACCTATACTGGTACCTGGGTTTTTTCTTGCCCAGATGTAAGACTCTACACTTGCCCTTGTTATATTTTATTATATTTCATTAAATTTCTCACTGCTTCTCTCTCAATGAATTCTCTGCATGGCTCCATCCATGACAGGAGTTGACCCCCATCCCAACACACAGCAGAGGGTGTCTGCAGGAGCCCATCTTGAGATGGTGATGGGGCACTGAACCTTTTTCCGGCTGAATGCCCAAGCCCAGCAACCCGCTTCTTTCCTCGGGAGATGCCACCCTGCAGCTCTCCCTCTTCCCACCCTCCCACGGGGACACTCATTTTTTCCAGACGAGCTGAGGAACAAACAAGTCACCACCCACTCCAAGTAGGTGGGTTGGCAAGGGCCGAGGAAAAGAGGCTGGAAGTCTGGCGATAGTCCACGGAGCTAACTCAGCAAAGCCAGATGATAGGCAGCGAAGCCACCCTTTCCGATAATAGCGCTGCGCAGCACGCAGATCACTCTTCCTCAAGAGATCTCCAAGGGCTGACTGAGAAACTTCATAATACCCCTGTTTCCAGCACACAGGAATGCTGCGTGCAAAGCTAATCATTTTCTAGTGCGTCTTCATTAGCTTTTAAACACTCTGCTTCTGGCCTCCTGCGTCTCCGCAACTGCTGGAGGCCCCAGGCCAGATCCTGCGCTCCTCCACAGCGGTGTAAATGTGTTTATCCACCACTGAAATCACGCTGCTGTGTGTCACACCCGTGTCCAAGCCTGCTCTGGGATGCTGGTGGGCACATCCCTCCCTTCGCCACCGACGGAACCGGCAAGGCCCTCACAGCCCACCCTGCCCATGTCTGAGACAGGTCCTCCACCCAGACCCCACGTTGTAGCTCCAGAGGTCTGCAGAAATCCCTCCTCCTATTGAGCTCACAAGAGATGTTTCAACTACCAAGCCTCAACATAAGACACAGCCAACGAGCCACCAATGAGCCGGCACAGCCCCCAGCCCACCCTGCCAATGTCACCTGGGTCTGACACAGTTCCTCCACTCAGACCCCATATTCTAGCTCCAGGGGTCTGCAGAAATCCCTCCTCCTCTTGAGCTCACACAACACATTTCGACCGCCAAGCCTCGAAATAAGACACAGCGCTTCTTCACCCCCCACTCCCCTCCCTTCTTGCCACAGACCAAGAGGCAAACACTGAAATACACCTTAATCCTTGCTCTCAGCAGAGTCGCTTTCCAGAGTAGCAAAATTATTTTACTATAGGAAAAAGTCCAACCAGGGACCGTGCTGAAAGCCCTTTCCAATCCATGTGCAAATAACCACATGTTAACAGCCAGCAGAGCAAGGCAGGCTTCAACTGGAAACATCACCTCTGCCCAAGGCATGGCCAGTGCCACGTTCTCCATGTGCCCAGAGCCCCCCAGCCTCCTCCCTGCTCCCCAGCATCTGCTCGTGGGGTCCCTTTGCCTTTTACCTTGCGCTGGGGCCGTTCGCGAGGGGCAGCTCTTCCCCAGCCAGCTCTGGGGAGCCCAGGCATGGAAGCATCAGAAACTCCCCCAGGTTTCAACAGAGAGTCCCACAAGTGGTTTAGCTTGGCTGAACCGCTTTTTTTCCCAGAAAAGCAAGCTTTGGCAGGCATTTTCCAGCCAGCTGGAAAGGAGCATGGTTCCCCAGGGGTGAGGACCAGCCCTGGTACAAGCGCAACCCAGCACCTACCCTGGCTGGGAGGTGCCAGCCAGCTACAAAGCTGGCAGTTCATCCTCACAAAGCCGTGCTGAGGAAGACTGTGGGGTTCCCGCACTCCATGGCTCCCAGCAGAGGGACAGCCCTGCCGTGTCTCTCATTTGGGATGTAACACGGCGGGGAGGCAGGAAGGCCCTGGGCGAGCCCAGCTCTCCCACTGCCACCGGGGTTGGATGCGGGGCTGATTAGAGGGATTAAAAACAGGCTCAGCAGCTGGCGGCAGGAGGGATGTGCTGGCAGGGGCCATGCTCGCCAGCCCGCAGGATGCCACAGGGGGATCTTAAAAGGAAGGGAAGATCTGAGCGGGTGCATCGCCGCCCGGCTCCCTCTCTAATGAGGGACAGGAGCAACCCACGGTTAGCAAAGAGATCCCAGATAAAAGCAGCTCCATCCCCGGGATCTTGTTATTATTTGACAGATGCTTCTCGCATATCTTTTCTTTATTGTTATTTTTCTAAGGGCTCTCATTGCTCTGGATAAATGGTGCCTCTGTGGTGGCAGGGAAGCCAAGGAAGCACCCCAGGGGCTGCAGCCCCAGCTCTCCCATAACCATGTACTCCAGCTCTGGGGGTGCTCAAATGCACCCAGCAGCAGGGTCTGGCAGCAAATAACCTGTATGGGACCCCAGCCCACCTCCCCTGCCCCTTCCACTCCTCACCAGCAGGATGGGCTTCCCAACAGCTGGCTTCCCTGGGAATTGCTACGAAATCCCAACATGAAAAGCACCAGCGCAGAGCTATCTGTTGTGACCCAGCCTTTACCTCTGCCTCTGGGCACGATTGCCGTAAGACAATTTGAAATCCAGGCTGAGGAGATCGTGCCCAGCCTGCCCCAAATCTGGCTGAGCAAAAAAAATAAAAAAATTGGAAAAAAAAAATCCTCCTTCCTTGAAAAGCTAAAGCTGCTAAATGGCAGCCAGCCATGGCTCTTTCTTTCTTTGCAAAGCAGTCCCAAATGGGTTGGCCTCAGCCAAGGTCACAGGGCAAAGGGACCATACTGGGATGGGTTGTGCTCCTGCTGTGAGCCGGGGCACCCAGCTCGGCCCTTGGCCTCTCCCAGACCCAGCCTGGGTTTTTGTGGGGTCAGCACAACAGCGGGGGGGACAAGGGAAGGCAGCGAGGGGTGAAGGCGAAGGATTAAAAATAGATTCCAGTTTTGTTTCAACTATTGCAAAAGAAAAGGGTCCTGAAGCATCCATCACTGAACCCAAAAAGCACGCCTGCCTCTCAGGCCACAAGGCAGCCCAACAGCTGATGTATTTTTCATTAAAATACTCTTTAATATTGCAGGTTCCTGTTGCGGACCTGTTTTCCTGCTTCTGGCTGGGAGCCACTTCTTCCTCCTCCTTCACCTGGCCTTAAGCATCCCCTTCTGATCACTGTGTCCCTGTTTTGGTGTCCCCAGGAGCATCTAGTGGGAGGTGTCCCTGCCCAGGGCAGGGGGGTTAGAACTTGATGATGTTTGGGGTCCCTTCCAACTCGAACCATTCTGTGATTCGACGATTACATCTCTGTCCCCCATCAGCATCTCCCCTGCGTGTCCTCTGCGGGTAGCGAGACAGCCCCAAGTCCAGCACGGACACTCCAGCCAGGGAGAGTGCTATCGTGCCATCAACCTGGTGAGTGAAGTTAAATAAGGAACAAATCATCTGGCATCTAAAAATAAATAAATAAATAAATGAAGGCAAGATCACTCCCAATTTCACAAGCCCAATGGCTGGTGGTAAAGGGAACTCATTTCCCCTTAATGAGAGACGACTACACTTCGTTAACTCAAACTTGCTCATTAATCACCTTTGCATCACCTCCATCTGCCTCATCACTGTCAGGCCCCGATAATATATGAAGGACATTCATTTCTCCCCCAACTTCCCACTCAGTAAAGATACATGGTGCTGTGGAAATGGATTTACCCCAACACGAGTCTCCCAGCACAACAAGGCTAATTTAGACATGCTGCTGAGCCAAACCCTCTTTTCTTTCCCTCTTCTCCTTTTCTTTTACTTTAAATAAAGAAAAGCGGTGCTGGGCTCAGCAAATAGAAGTGACCAGCAGTTGCAGGAGGAATGTCTTGGGTTGGGGTTAAGGCTTCTCCTCTCCTCCCTGCCCACGATGTCCAGCTGAAGCCATGGCTACCTACCAGCACCCGGGGGGCTGGGAGGGGTGGGGGGGATGTCTGGGGGTCTGCACCAGAGCAGCACCTCTTTGGGGCATTTTGGGGCCCCAAAAAGCAGCAGAGGAGCCACCAACATAGGGGGTTTCTCAATGGCGGAGTCCCAATGCAAGCAATAGCCTCTCTTGGTCCTGTTCTGTCCCCCCGCCCCGCTGCGTTGGCTTTGCCATCCCTCATGTTTCCCAAACACGCTGTATTTTCTTGAAATCGTATGCAAAACGCTGCCTCTGCCTCCCACGCAGCTGTTGATTTTCCAGCGGGGGCTCTGTTTGTTGGAGCCTTGCTCTTGCGAGCAGGGGAGGCGGGAGGGGCGGGTGGCTCTGCGAGGGGGTTATGCGGCCGTATCCTGCCATTTTTCAAAAATTAAAAGGAATCGGAATGAACTCATTCTTAATTAATTATCGGGGACTTCAACGCTGAGAGACACAGAACGCAGAAGAGAAAAAATAGAATTAAAATTAAAAACCAAAAAAAAAAAAGGCCCAAATCCCTGCTTCTTGGACACCTCTCTTCCGGTAGAGAAGCTTTTTAGGAGATTAAAAAAGTCACGTTCAGATGATTTTGGAAGAAGGCAGTGAGGGCTGGCTGGAGCCCGGTGGGTTGGTCCTCCAGCCCTGCGTGTCCCTCGCCGGAGGGACATCGCCTGCCATCAAAGGAGTGGCACCACAGAGCAAGCCACCCGCGCAAGTCCCCAGGGCCTGCCGGCTTGCAGGGGAGGGAGGAAATATCAAACCTGTCTGGAAATCAAACAGCAGCATCGGAACAGAGGGAGGGAAAGAAAGAAACATCGAGGGGGAAAAAGAAACCTAAGCTGACACCCTTTGTAATTGAAAACATCCAATAGGGAGAATCATCACACACACACACATCCCCTCCCCTGTGGTGGGAATCGCTCGGAGGGATGACAGGGTTTCTCCTCACCCCTTGAGGCTGCAGCGGCAGGTGATTGAAATCCAAAGTGACTCCGACCCTGGAGAGGCTACCCCGAGCCACTGCCAGCCATCAGAGAGGACCCAAGGTGACGATAGCCACTGCCATGTGGCTGCGGGGTTTTGGTGGCAAGCTGCGAGGCACGTAATTAACGAGCTCGTTTGCTGGGGATGTGAAGGACATCGAGCTCCTGCCAGGGTGAGCAGCCCCTGGGCTCTCCCACCGACAGCAGCAGCCAGAGAAACATCACCTTGTGTAAAAATAGCCCCACTGATGGAAGAAATCATCCCCACTGGTACCAAAAAAGCCCCGAAGGAGCCCAAACCTCATGCTTCAGCCTGATGACACCGTCCCTTCCAGCCCTCTGGAGCTCCAGCATGCACAAATACAGGTTGGGTGGAGAATGGCTGGAGAGCAGCCCTGAGGAGAAGGATTTGGGAGTGATGGTGGATGCGAAGCTCAACATGAGCCGGCAGTGCACACTGGCAGCCCAGAAAACCAACCCCATCCTGGGCTGCCTCAAGAGAAGCATGGCCAGGGGCAAGGGAGGTGATTTTGCCCCTCTACTCTGAGCTCGTGAGACCCCACCTGGAGCACTGTGTCCAGCTCTGGAGTCCTCAGCATAAAAAGGACATGGACCTGTTGGAGCGGGTCCAGCAGAAGACCATGAAGATGCTGGGAGGGCTGGAGCCCCTCTGCTGTGAGGACAGGCTGAGAGAGCTGGGGTTGTTCATCGTGGAGAAGAGAAGGCTCCGGGGAGACCTTAGAGCCCCTTCCAGTACTTGAAGGGAGCTACAGGAGAGCTGGGGAAGGTCTTTCTGTCAGGAAGTGGAGTGAAGGGGTACAAGGGTAGACAAGGGGTAATGGCTTTAAATTAGAAGAGGGGAGATTTAGATTAGATATCAGGAAGAAATCCTTTCCCACGAGGGTTGTGAGAGCCTGGCCCAGGTTGCCCAGAGAAGCTGTGGCTGCCCCATCCCTGGAGGGGTTCAAGGCCAGGCTGGATGGGGCTTTGAGCAACCTGGTCTGGTGGGAGGTGTCCCTGCCCAGAGCAGGGGAGTTGGAACTGGATGATCTTTAAGGTCCCTTCTAACTCTAACCATTCTATGGTGGTGAGCAAAGACCCAAAAAACCTCGCAGTCAGCCCGCAGCAGCCACCAACTACACACAGATGAAACCCAGCCACAAAAAAAGAAACCCCGAGGATGCAGATTTCATGGTACGCTAATACTCCGTTTGAAAGTTTTACATTATCCTGAGCATTAATGGAAGCTGTGTTAAAAAGAAAAAAAAAAACCTGTTAAAATTGGAAACGCGATGCTCATCTCTGCTCATCGCCACAGTGATCTCCTGCTGATCTCCAAGTCGAAGCCATACTTTGAAAATATTCACATGCGCACGTTGGGCACTGTGGAAGCACGACCTCCAGCAATTTGCACTTCCATCAATTAAAAATCCATGCAGGAGCGAGGAATGACAGGCAGCAGAAAGCAGTTGCAGTCCGGCTGGGAAGGCCAAGGCAGGTAGAAACAGAAAGGGAAGAAGGAGGGAACTGAGCCCAGGATGGATGCTGGCATCCCTGGTTTGGCATCCCACCAGTTCGGGGCAGGCACCTCCAAGGTGGCATCCCTGGAGCACTCAGGGCATGCAAAGGGACCTCCCAAAGGCTTCCCAAGCCCAGAAAGGAAAAGAAGGGGAGCTTTTACATGTGACATGGGATTTTCCACCTTGACCCATCAGTGACACGTACCCAGAGGGTTCACTGCCGGGCTGGAACCCAGCACAATGAGCTGGCTGCAAGGGATGGCTTCACGGCTGTTGTCCCCAAGCCACCACCACCACAGCTCTGTCCCCATGTGCCCACAGCCACCGCTACGGCGTGGGGGAGGAGGGAGGATGTGCTGCGGGCACCCATGGGAGCTGGCACCTCGTCCTCCCTACCCAGCTCCATCCCAGGCAAGACAGTGGAATTAAGTGCAAGTTATAATTAAGACTGGATGTTTGAAGAGAAACATAATCTCCGTTCCGTGGGATTCGCCGGCACAACAGTAATTAACGTCTCATTAACATTCGCCTAATTAAGCAGTTTATGAAAGTGGATAGATTTGCATACTGCTCCACTTCAGCTTCAGTGCATCCAGCTATATCCAGGCACCAGAATTAACCCTTCCAGGACATTCCCAGCCCTGCAAGGCCATGAGCTGCTGTGACTGCGCATCTCTCCGGTGGTGTTACCCACAACCAGTAAAACCAGCTCTTCTCCATCGCCTCTTTTCTGGACAAACCCACCTAAAGCCCTTCAAAGATTGGTCATCTATTTTTAAAGCCCTCAGCTGGTTGCAATGCTTTGCCCTGGATTCTCAACATGTTCATCAGAGAAGCAAAAAAAGCCTTGTCAGAGTTTTCTGAAGACGGGGAAAAACGTCTCCTAAAACATTTCAGGCTATATGCATTTCCAAATATTCTTTAATATTTAAAAACAATGACTTAGAGATTAAAGAGACGCCCCAAATTCTAAACACCAGCTTAAATGAGGGGTGCAACAAGACTGCTCAGCAGCTTCCAAAAATGTTTTGATGTGGAGACCATGTCCCCTCTCTTCTAGGGTCTTCCCCTCGTCAGCAGGAAAGGAAAACCAGCACAAGCAGCCCCCGGGCCCCCAGCTGATGTCCCATCCTTCTTGGGGACAGTAAGGACCAGGACCACCATTCCCAAGTGGATTCTGGAGCAGGGAGGGATGCATAAGGCAGCCTGTCAAATAAGACGCATCCCACAGGCAGCCCCTTTGTGATAAGTCACTTGAAGTGCTGGACATAACATATTCCACTATTAATACCAGCTCTCTCTTCTGGTGTTGGATTATTAAAGCTGCTGTACCCATCATATGCTTAAAAAGACCATGTGCAAACTTGCTTCCCCCCCACCAGCATCTCCTGGGAGGAGGTGGGGGGTGGAAATGAGCTCTCTAGTTAGTGGCTGGAGTCAAGATGCAACTTTGCAGCAAATACAGCAGGAGAGAAAAATTCATGACACAGCCTTTCATTGAAAATCAATAAAGCCCAGACCTGCCTGTGATCTACACGCTCAATTTTTCCCCCATCTGACTTGCTGCATCTTCACCACTGGCCCTCTCGGATTGGTCCAGGTCCTCGCTGGAGGATGCAGTGCCCCTGCCCACCTCTCCCCACCTTGGGTCACAGCAGCGATGCCACCAGAGCCATCTTAGGGTGGGATTGTCACCTCCCTGAGCCTGGCGGTTCTGGACTGGTGGCCCCATGGCCCTGGCTGCAGCAAGCCCTACTCCCTGGGGAGCTATCCACCACCCAGAACACATCCAGGAGCGGGAGCCCAGCCCTACCCTCTCATGGCAAAGGCAATTTCAGAGTTTTCTTCCATCTCACACCAGGTGCCTACAGCTCCGGCAGAGTGCCATGCTGGGCTCCACCAGGGAAACGCTCCCGATTTGCACTTGAAACAACCTTCCCTCTTGAAAGTACATCTTAATTTTCCCCTCGCCCCAGCAGCCACCAAACCTTCCTGGAAGTGGTGAGGAGAGGGACTCAGCCATCCTCCTGATGGATGGACCTCCATCCTCCAGCCCCGCCTGAGCCCCAGCCATGGGACTCCCTCCACTCGTCCTGTCCGGCCTCCCATTCCCCTCTGAGGGTGGCTTTGTGAGCTCCAGCCCCACGAAGCACCCAAAGTCACTGTTGACTTAGGCAATAAACTACCTTTAACTTTTTTTTTTCCTCCTCCCCCCAAATCTCCCTGCCGATACAGAAAACGCTCCCAGAAGGAGGGAGGGGGATGTCCCTGTGCTTTCCCACCCCCAGCTAAGGGGGACACACACCCCCCAAATGCTGGGGAGCCGGCAGAGCGGCTGCTCCCTCCTGATGCTGGACTTGCATCCCTAGGGCATCCCTCCCGCCGCCAAACGCACCCCGACACCAGGGTGAGGGGCTGACACCAAGCCTTTAGTGTGGGGCAGGCTGTCAGCGGAGCAGCTGGGGGAGTGGGGGGGTGTGTTGATGGGGTGGTGGGTGGGATCTGGGGAGAGGTGGGTGCCCATCTCTGCTGGGGGCTCTGCAGCACAGCCTGACCTACTTTCTCCAGCGGCACAGCCATGCCAGCAGCAGCGGTGGCGCGGCGTTTCTTGTCCCCTCTAACACGCCCAGATGTCTTCTTATAAACCGGCAGCGTGGTGTGGAGCCAGGGCCATCCCCTCTCCTATACACACACCCCCTCTTCTCCCTGCCACCTCACACACAGCATGGGCTTGTCCCCTCCTTTGCCTCCGTTTCTCGCCGCCTTTGAACGGGTGCCCTCCTTTCCCTACCCTTCCCCGAAAAATTCACAGCACATCTCAGCCAAGAGGAGGATTTATTGATCGCCTTATCTGCGTCTAATCCCAGCCAGAGCACCGCGATAAACGAAGCCGGCTAAATAAAATGCCTTCCTGCAAGGTCTCTGTGTGGAGAGCAGCTGGCAGCAAGTGGGGTGCCAAGGGAAGAGCAGCCCCCTCCCCGCCCCCCCTGCCCTGGGACCCCAGACCCACCTCTGCAGCCCATGATGGCAAAAGCATAGGGGCGAGGATTAATGCGCTGTGCTGGGAACACCCGTCCGAAGCTGAGGGTAAGGGTGGGGGGACAAACCAAACCCAAACCACTCCATCTAATCGATGGTAAGCAGTTTAAACCCTGTTTCTCTGCAGTTCAGGGAGCCCTAATTCCAGGCATGACCTGAATCTCTTTAAAGAGAG
>VXBJ01002850.1:116953-137593 GCA_013400055.1 Nycticryphes semicollaris | reverse complement strand
GAGTAGGCAGGCAAGGAGCGGGGAGAAATGCCAGGGATGCTAATTTGTCCCCTTTCCCTCTGTGCAGAACAGCATCTGGGAGAAAAAGCACCCCCTACAGAGAAGAGACCCCCACGGGGTGGGATCCAATGGTGTGTGCTTACAGAAATCCCCATTACCCAACCCGGACTGAAAACGCTTGATGCAAGAGCTGTCAGGATGACATGATGGATGCTGCCAAATTTGTGAGCAGAGGCTGGGGTGCTCAGCACCCGGCCACCTCCTCGGCACCGACAAGACCCCCCGGGACATGAGGAGAGAGCAGGGGGGACACGAGCCCTAAGGCAAGCAGAGCGGTATCCAGGTCAGCCGGTGAGCCTGCTGGAAAGCGCAAGCTCGGGCTATAAAAAGCACTGGCAAGATGCTGGAAGGACCCTAGAGCAGTGAGGGAGTGTTTGGGGTGGCCCTGCCCTCTAAGTGAGAGGTGCCAGGGTGGCAATGGGCTGCAGAGGACGGCACTGGCCACGCTGGACCCTGTCCAAGCGGCCTTCTCCCTGGGATTCCCAAAGTAATGATCCGTATGACAGCACTGACTAAGAGTAACTGCTGGTTTTCCAAAGGGAGACGGGGTGTGGAGGAAGGGGGACTGAGATTGCCAGCAGGGCAGGGTTGGCAAGTGGGAGAGACGCAGCTTGAAGACGCAGCCCTGAGCCAAGGAGGAGAAGGAGGAGGCAGAGGAGTAGGAGGAATTGCCACCCCCTGCACCCCAACAGTGCATGGCACCAAGTGGCAAAGCTCCTTCAGCAGGGAGGTGCCAGTGGGACCACCAGCCTGGGACCCTACTCTGCGTGAGAGCAGACATCCCTGGTGCACTGGGACAGGGATGAGGCCACCAACCCGATGCCTATTCCTGACCAAGGCACATGCATGTGGCAAGAGCCTCTCCTTTAGCTTGGCACGGCCCCACACCCAGTACAGCCAACAGAGAGAGGTAGGGCTGCACTGAGCTTTGATCCCAAGCTGGTGCCACCCTGCTGTCTTCTCATGTCACCCCATCCCATGCGCTCTCCCAAGGAGAACCACAAATCTGCCCCCAACCCTTCCTTGGACACCCAAGTTTTGCCAGACCCTGTTCCAAGAACCACAGAGCAAAGGGTTAATGGGTGATGGGGGCGGGGGGGGGGGGAAGGCTGGGATGTCCTTTCCCTCCCCCCAGTACTCCCCTGATGGCACTCACATGGGCAGCCATCACTGCAGCACCCCCTGCCCCAAATTCAGCAGAGCCCAGCAGGGCGTGCAGGGAGCTGTCAGGCCCCATCATGACTCACACAGTCATTTCTNTATTAAAATCAAGAAGAGCAGTTGAAAAACTGGAGATAAACAGGAGGGAGAGGAGATGGAGGCAGCTAATGAGGTCCCCGGCCCCAGCACGAGGTGCAAGGAGAGTACAGACGCTACTCTGGCCGGCAGCGATCCCACCCGCCGGGCACGAGGAGCACCCAAGGGACAGCACTGCCTGGCACAGCCCCAGCACGGCCGGCTGGGACCTGCGGGGCAGCCCCCAGCAGCCATCCCCAGGACGGCGGAGGGGCCGGCATCGGGGACAGGACCCCCGGCAGCCCTAAGGCAGCGGTCACCTTAGCACAGGGATGGCAGGGTAGCCTGGCCCCCACGGAAAACCTCGCCGTGCTGCAGCGAGCAGGCTGGGAATCACTCCTGGATTTATTTTTCTCCCCACACTCTAAAACACCCATGAGCTTAGCAATGCTCAGACGGGGAGGAAGACCCCAGCCCGACACCCTGCAGCCCCCAGGGGCTCACTCTGCAGCTGAGCTACTCCCCTCCCCACATCCCCACCCCCCTCCTACTCCTTGTCCCAAGGACTGAAAAAGGAAAAAAGCCAAAAAACTTGATTCTTACAGCTAATATCAAGTGTGTCACTTCGGTAACAAATTGGCCTGCCTGGCTGGCAGAAATAGTTGTTAAAATATATATACATTTGGGGGGGGGTGGGGGTTGGGGTTTGTTGCCTTTCCCAAATGAGTTCAATAATGGGGAGGCTTTAAAGTCCCCATGGACAGAGGGTTTTCCTGCTCCCTTCCCTGCACCCTGCAAGGTAATTATCTGGCAGGAGCTGGGCTGTGAGATGGCTGGTTACACAGCTAATTAGCAGGAACAAGCCAGTCCCCCAGGGCACCCTGGGTCCATCCCCATCCCTCGCTGCCTTCTTCCTCCTCCTCCTCCTCACCCCGGGCGCGCACAGCAGAAGAGCAGGAGGGAAAGCCTTCCCTTGAATGCCAGAGGTGCAAACATCCCCCTGCCCACCCAAGGGATGAGGGACAGAGGACAGAAGGACCCCAGAAACTTATCCATTGCCAAGAGGCTGCTCCTTGCCCTGAGGCTACCTGGGGGGATGAAGATGCGGTGGAGAGCACTACTTCTGCTGGTACCAAGCAACTTGCAAAGTTCATAATTTAGAGTCTGTTTCAGCCTCTTCTGGGACGGATGCTGAGGAAGCGGAGGCTTCCCAATAAGTCTCCTCTTCCCAAAAGGAAAGGAAAAAAGTCCCGAGCTTGGGGCCATTTAGCTCACAGGAGAGCTGGGGCTGCTTCCCACACCTGGGCTTCTTTCCTTTGTGCTCCTCACAAGCTTCCCCCTCTCCTCACCGCCAGCTGCTGCCACCAGGCAAAAGTCACATTTAAAAGAGCCACATTTAAATGAGCGCAAGTCACGCCGGCACCAGGGTGACCGTCTGCGGCGCGGCACGGAAGGCATCCATTGGGGAGCTCCAGGAAGATGTCCCTCTTTGCACGTGATGCGTCGGGAGGAGCATCCCCCATGCCTGGCCCAGCAGACACACGCTGTGTCAGACACGAGGGAGCTGGCGGAGCCCAGACACCTCTACAAGGACAGATCGGGGCTACCAGGACGTCACGCAGTTGTCCTCCTCACCGGCAGCAGGAACAGGATCTCGATGGAGCATGCAAATGGATGCACTCTCCATCCTTGCACCTCAGATGGCAGACCAGCTCGCTAAACTGAGGACCTGGATGGCCAGCTCAGGCACCCTTCCCTTCCTATAACTCTCAATGTCTTTGAGATCCCATGCCACCAAGAGCAGGGACCTTGGATCTCAAGGAAGCAGCCACGGCAAGAACTGGGGCTATTCTCAGCACTTCCACGCACCTAAGCCAGGCACAAAGCACAGAAAGCCACCCAACGAGGGAATGCAGCCTGAAACTACTTATCCACAGCAATACCAGGACTCGGAGAGGAAGCCCCAGATCATTTCTCCAGATACTCTGAGACTTCACTGAACCACACACACACAGAGATCATCCTTCATCCCAGAGAGGTTCCATTCTTCAGCTGTACACCCCACTCTGCCCCAGGGAGCCCAGGGTAGGGCTCACTCCCCTCAGCCAGCTGGAGCAACCATGGGGGATGTGTGTTCCCAGCAGCAATCCCGTGCCCACTGCCTGCTTGTTTCAGCTCCCCCAGGAGATGCAGAAGGGGATGATGCTGGTTCTGTGCAACAGGGCTGCCCCTCAGAAAGAAACTGGTGGGGAACCTCCTGCCATTAACAGGTAGCCCCAAGACGGGACAAGGCACAGGGATCATTCCCATCTCCCCATCACCATAAGGAAAACACCTCTGCTCCCCCCCTCCACCACCACCCCCCTGCTTCCTGCAAGGCTCTGGGTCCCCCAAATAAAGAGAGATGGATGGGAGGAACAGGGACTCACCCGGACACCGTTCCCAGATAACTCCAGCTCCTCTTCCCAGTCCCCCCACCACTCAACCATGAGCAAAACCAGCCGCCAGCTGGGCCAGTGGCTGCTGCTCCATGCTCACCTGTGCTCTGCCCCTCCGGAGAGCGGCTGGGACCTGCTCAGCCTTTGCAATACACTCCCCTCTGTAGCAAGACATCAGCCTGTGGGTGCTCCTCGCCCCTTCCACGCTTGCTGGCNGTTTTGGAACATGCCCAAGCTGTCTGCTCCGTGCGTGCGCGCTGCTAAAAACGATCCACCTACAAGCCCCCCATCGCCTGCACCGCTTGTCAGCACCGCCGTGCTTTTCCAAAGATAAGCAGGGCTTACACACGCCGCCGGGAATCAAAGCACCGGGAGCAAACCCCATCGGGGCTAAGCAGGGTGGGGAGGGAGAGAAACTTTCCTGCTCGGAGTCACCAGGAAACTTTTCCCGTAGCAGCAGTGAGCGAGCAGGGTGACGGATGGACAACCTTGGGAAGGATGTCCTTGAGCCAGCGCTGCCTCCATCCCACCCTACCCCCCATCTCCAACATTACAGCAAGGAAAGGCAGAAAACAGCTGCAGAAAACCAATTTACATGCTATGGAAGGATGCAGGAGCAGCACTGGGAGGTGAAGGCAGCTCCCCTCATTATAACGAGGGGGTGGTGATGATGGGGACGTGTTTGGGATGCCCTGCCTGCCAGCTGAGCATCCACGTGGCAGTGTGGTCCAAGGGAGCGTCACACACATCCTCCTGATGCCCAAGTGCTTCGGCCAACAAATAAACCAGCTACAGAGATTTAACGGCTTAACCTTGGATGAGCCCAGCTTGTCTAAGGCACTAGGCGAGCAGCTCTCAGTGGAGCACCCATCCGAGGTAACAGCTACACCAGTTTACACCACTTCAGCACCCAGCCCCAGCAGCCACCATGTTAAAAAAGAAAAGGGAATATAAACCACCGAGGCTGACATCTGTCCAGGACAGGCAGGCTGAACCCTCCTGCTATGGGCAGGACGTACAATGAAGGCTCTGAGTCCCCAGGGGACAAGGACAGAGCAGGGCCATCTCCAGCCCAACAACCCGGCTCCAGGTTCACAACAGAAGCTGTTCAAAATCAGTGACAAGGTTGTTTTTCCCTTTGCTTTTAAATCTCTTCAGCAATCTGGCCTTCAAGTGCTCATCAATCCATTCAGGGCAGTCTCTCTCCCCTACACCACCCAGCCCTCCCCCCCCCCCAACACCCTCCAGCATCACTTCACTGCCAATTTGAGTGAAATTGATATTTTCCTATCAGAAACATGAAATCTCAAACACACAGAGCATTGGATTTGAAAGCTGACTTTTGTTGGGAAGGTGCCTGTCTCTTTGTTCACAAAAGGGCTCATTTTTCCTGGAAAAGGGCCCAGATTTTGAGTGAAAGATCAATAACATGCAGAAAAAGGGTCCCTTTATTTAATTTTGCCATCATACCAAAAAGAAAAGAAAGAATCCAACGCTGAGACTGAATGACTTCAAAATATTTTGCATTTGTTTACTCCATGGTGATGCTGGAGCATCTATTCAAAGGAGCTCAATGGGAAGGATGCAGCCTTTGGGGCTCCCTTAGAGCATCCCCCTGTCACCTGCTGGTACCCCACTGGGGTTACCATCCCTGGCATCACTCCAGCCCAATCCCAGCATTTTTGGAGGGGAATTATTGGAGATTCACCCACTGCCTCTCCTCTGCCCTGCCTTGGATGGAGCCCAAGGAGCTCCCCCCACCGAACCACTTGAGGGTGACCCTCTGCCCACGTTAATTACAGGGAAAGGGGAATCAAACTTTTATTTCAATTACAGCCTGGGTGGGGGAGAAGAAAGGAGAAACAAAAAAAACCCCCAACCTACCACAAAGGCACAGCATTCAAGATGCTGTGCAACAGTCATGACATGCTGCATCCTCCCCGATCCATATGGGGGAAAACTAACACTTTGGCAAATTTATGAAGATGTGTGAAAGTGATTATATTCCTGAAAATATCTCAAGTGGAACGGCCTACCTGGCATATTTTGTTAGTCATGAAACACGCTCCCTCCACCGACTGTAGTTTGTGGCTTCCCATCTGCTTAAATACTTTAAATACTGAAACTTTCTGATTTTTATTTTTTTTTTAAGCCGAAAGAGCACGCTGGCAGCAGCAGCAGCAGCACCACGCTGCTGACTCAGGGACACAGGATGGGGGACACGCTCGCCATCAGCAACGGGATGCGTCGGACGCCTCGCCAAAAGAGCAGGAGAGCAGAGGATTCCCCACGCCGGGGGGATAAGTCCTGCCTCTGGCCAAGAAACGTGAAAAGGTCAGCTTGTGTTAATTGAGTTAAGAGCAGTTGGCAAGAGAGCTCTGAGTGCAAACCAAAAGAGGGATGTTTTGGGTCAAGTGTGGGCATGAAAGGGAAAAGGTTAAAGGGAAGAAAGGGCTCTGCTTTGCCATTTTCATTTCATTTTGCCAGAAATAAGAGGCAACAGCTGTAAAGCTTACAAGTCCTCACTGCCGAGCTCAGCCTTTAGCCAGAGACAGGGTTTATGGGCACTTGTTCCAGGGCAGCCACCACCCTGACACCCCAGGAATCATCTGCTTTCCTGGAGAGTGATGCCCCTTTCATCCCAGGGGAGCTGGGGAGAAGGCTCCAAGACACCAGGGCTCTCTAAAGCCCTGAGGCAGCGCTGGCATCCTCCCCTGAGGGATCCGGCTGCCTCCCCCCTTGCCCTCTCCTGCTCTTTAGTTAATAGCTTCTATTTTAAACCCCTGGCTGGAGTAGCTCTGACTGCAGCAGCGGGAGATGGGGTGGGCACGTGTCGGGGGGGGGTGGCAGGCAGAGCTCAGTGTGTCGGCAGGAGCAGGCTAACCCCAGTGAAGGCAGCTGCCCGTCCACACAGGGCTTCGGAAACCTTGCCAGGACTCCCTAACTCAAAGGAGATGGCCAAGGAGAAGCCACTGCAGCAGAGAAACAGCTCCCCACATCAGCTGAGGCACAAGCCCATCCCTACCAGGCTTCCCTGGAGGTGCTCTTAGATGTGCTTGAGCATCCTACACCCCAGAAAAACACTGAGGTGACAGAAACCCAGCTAGGACTCATTAACTCCAAGGTGATGGCCGAGGGTGAGCCATCGCAGAAGAGGAACATCCCCTCAAAACAGCTTGGGTACAATCCCATCCCCACCAAGCTTCCCCGGAGGTGCTCTTAGATGTGCTTGAGCATCCCAGGGAAGTTGTGGATGCCCCATCCCTGGAACTGTTTAAGGCCAGGCTGGATGGGACTTTGAGCAACCTGCTCTAGCAGGAGGTGTCCCTGCCCATGGAAGAGGGGTTAGAACTTGATGATCTTTAAGGTCCCTTCCAACTCTAACCATTCTATGATTCTATCCTACACCCTGGAAAAACACTGGGGTGAAGGAAACCCAGCTAGGACTCCCTAACTCCAAGGCAATGGCCAAAGGGAAGCCGCTGCCCAAAAGGAACATCCCCCCCAAAACAGCTTGGGTACAAGCCCATCCCCACCAGGCTTCTCTTAGATGTGCTCGAGCACCCGGCGCCACGGGAGAACTCTGGGTATCAACACCAACCAAGCATTTAACCACCGGTTTCCAGTTGTTTAAGCAGTTGTCTGCTGGACTGGCAAAAGCCACGCTGCATAGTACTCAAGGGTGTAACTGCGGTGTAATTACTCTTAGCCTGATTACGGTGAATGATCAGAGGAGACGGGAGCACCTCAGCCGAATCGCCTCCTCCCCAGGACACGTGGGCTGTGCGATAGGAACCCCAGCGACAGATACACATCGAGCAGAGCAGAGACTGGGAGAATGTGATGAACGTTTTCCCAAATGGCAGTGCAAAAGCTGAATATTAGGTGATTTATGGCCGATTCCCTCCAAGTGAAAATCTCTCCTGCCACGGTGGTGTTTTTTTACAGCTCATTTGGCTTTTGATTTGCTGAACGGCTTTGTGCTGTTTTCCCTTGCAGGATGGGGCCTCATCATTTGTGTTTTCTTACAGATTTTTTCTTTTCCTTTTTTTTTTTTCCCTTCTCCTAGGAGAAAACCATCTCTCCTTCTGTTCTCCCTGAGCCTAATTCTGCATCCCCAGCTGGTGTGTGAGAGTATTGGAGTTACTCCCACTTTCCAGGGGGATAAATCACGTCGGAGGCAGGGGCTTTTGTTCAAGGTCCAATACCTGGAGGAGGAATTTCTCCTTCCAAATGGAGATAGTCCACGGGAGAAATAATCCCACTGGAAATAATCCAGTGCAAAGAGGGTTTATTGCATCTTTTTAAAGGCTCTTTCTTACTGACAATTGATGAGTTCATAGCTACCAATATCCATTAGAGGGTTTATTTTATTTCTTGTTAGGAAATAAAATAAAAGGCAGAGCCTGAGAAGAGTAAAACCAGCCACAGAGACTGAAGACTGACAGCAGCTGCCTGGCAGACAGTGAGTGAAAATGCTCTGACAAGATGAAATGTTTTTTCTTTCATTGAAATCACTCCCTTTCCGAATGACTAATACGCAGCTATCGCACCATGGATATTTCCAGAGTGATGAGATGTTTTTAAAATATCTCACTGTGCCTCAAAATATCTCACTCTGGCTCAATAGATCATCCAAAACACCACCCACGGAAATCATAAATAAATAGATACTATATTGCTGTAAAAAAGCAGACTGGACAGGGCCAGGGCAACATCCTTCATCGGCAAGTAAATGAGGCCACTGAACTCCTCACCTCGGCACGCAGCTCCTGAGATGAAGACACAAGACACTAACCCTTGCAAGCAGAGATGGGGAGCATCTCTTCTCCCCAGCACCTCTGCAGATCTCTCTCGTACAGATTAGCTCCTCCCTGGGGCAGGTCTCTCCTCCCACGAGCAAAGTGGATGTAAAGAGGTACAGCAGACCAGCAAAACACCTGCGCCATGGTACCAGTGCTGGTAAAGCTCCCCCCAAGAAGGTGGCCCTGGCCCACAAAGCACCCCTGAAAATCCATGTACGTCCTTGGGTTGGAGGACTATAGCTAGCAGAGCTCCCCAAAGGTCAATACTGGGTCCAGTCCTGCTCAACAAATTCACCAATGACCCAAACGAAGGGACAGAGTCTACCCTCAGCAAGTTGGCTGACGATGCAAATCTGGGAGGAGTGGCTGACACACCAGAAGGCTGTGCCACCATCCAGCAAGACCTGGACAGGCTGGAGAGTTGGGCAGAGAGGAACCTGATGAAATTCAACAAGAGCAAGTGTAGGGTCCTGCACCTGGGGAGGAATAACCCCGTACATTGATACAGGTTAGGGGCTGACCTGCTGGAGAGCAGCTCTGTAGAGAGAGACCTCGGGGTCCTCATGGACAAGACGTTGCCCATGAGCCAGCAACGTGTACTTGTAGCCAAGAAAGCAAATGGTCTTCTGGGGAACATTAAAAAGAGCGTGGCCAGCAGGTTAAGGGAGGTCATCCTCCCCCTTCTACTCTGCCCTGAGGAAGCCACATCTGGGTCCAGTTCTGGGCTCCCAAATTCAAGAAGGATAGAGAACTGCTGGAGAGAGTCCAGCAGAGGCTACAAAGATGATCAGGGACTAGAGCATCTCTCTGATGAGGAAAGGCTGAGACACCTGCATCTGGTCAGTCTGGAGAAGAGAAGACTGAGAGGAGACCTCATCAAGGCTTATCATTATCTAACGGGTTGGTGGCAAGGGGATGGGAACAGACTTCACAGTGGTGCCCAGCAACAGGACAAGGGGCAACAGGCACAAACTGGAACACTGGAATTTCTGTCTGAATGTGAGGAAAAAATTCTTTACTATGAGGCCAGAGCCCTGGAACAGGCTGCCCAGAGAGGGTCTGGAATCTCCTTCTCTGGAGACATTAAAAACTTGCCTGGATGTGTTCTGGTCCAGCCTGCTCTGGGTGACCCTGCTCTGGCAGGGGGGTTGGACTGGATGAGCTCCAGAGGTCCCTTCCAACCCCCACCATTCTGTGATTCAAACCCCAAGCAGCAGCCCCCAGAAATGCTCCATCCTACTCCCTGCTCCTAAAAATCCAGTGATGCTGCTGAGCCCCTTTTGCATATCATTCCCCCGTCAGGAAGCCAAGAGAGTAGGGAAAAGGACACCCACACCTTGGGAAGAGACAGCGTTGGGGTGACACGCCAGCTGGGGTGCCAGCCCCGTAGAACCTCACCCTGGTTCCTCCAGTGGGGAGTCCCAGCCTGGCACACTCCAAAACTCCCAGAGAGCCCAAGTGCAGATGCACTTCGAAGCTGCTCAACTTCTGATGTCCCCAGCTGAGAGCCAGCCCAACCCAAGGGTGACAGCCCCAACGGCAGCCGGCTGCAGCCCAGCTCGCTCTGCAGGAGCTGCAGCTGCTTTTTCTCTTCCCTGGGAATCAGGCAATACTCTTTGTTTTGCTGATTTGAGGAAAAGACAGCAAATCGTTTTGAGAAACTGAAAATGGGCTCCTTTGCTTTTCTCAGCAAGATAAAAAAAAAAATAAATCCTTGTTCAGGTCACCCAGGCTGCGTTGTTCCCAAGCTGTTTCCTCTTTAGAGGCATTTACCAAAGTGCGTTTTGAAACTTTGGGAGATGAAGTGGCTTTTCAGAACAGACGAGTCAAAATATATCCCTCAGAAACCGCAGACAGCCTGACGCTTGTCTTCTTGGTTTTTTTCTTTTTTTTTTTGTCATTTCAAAAGGACTGAAACTAACTTGTCCAACAGAGCAGGACTTGGTGGCTTCCCTGGGTTTGGGGAAGGAAAACACCTCTCCCATAGAAAAGGCGTTCTGTGGCGACAGAGACGGCGGGGAGCACAGCATCAGGATGCTGTAGCCACCGGGCCATCAACACCCAAGAGCCCTCATGGAGTTCTGCCAGCCCAGCCAGCTCTAGTCCTTCCCAGCAACACAGAATCACAGAATCTCAGGGATTGGAAGGGACCTTGAAAGATCATCTAGTCCAATCCCCCTGCCGGAGCAGGAACACCTAGAGCAGGTCATAGTAACCTCTGCTTGGCTCTTCCCCCTCCCATTCCCATTTTTCCCACCAGGACCAAGCAGCTGGAATGAGAAGACAGAGATGCTGCAAAGATGCGAGAGAGAAAGCCAAGGCCCCGCGTTCCCGATGAAGATAGCTCCAACATCTGCCCTCAGCCAGAAATGTATTCACCCGCACAGACACACTCATCAGATGAGGCTCTAAAATATTTACTGCCCAAATATCAATCCTCATAAAACGAGGCAGCCATTTGGGCTCGGGGAGGGGGAAGGAGACGGGGTGGGTTGTCAATAATGTCATAACCACGGGCAATTTTATGTATCTCTGGAAATGGCCAAGGAACACGCCGTTTGACAGATGTGCAAACGGGTAATGCGGGCTTCCTAGTTATGAGCATGAGGATGTCAAGAGGAATAGATGAGCAGTAATTCAAAGTATATTGGGCTGAGAGAAGTACACGGGCATCGCAACGAATACGGGATGGGCACAACAGTGGAGGGAGGGCTGAGGACGGAGGAGGTGGCACCCTCCTCTGGGAGCTCCCCCACCAATGTCGCAGAGCAGCTGTGGGGACAGGGGACCCCAGGCGGCTATTTGATGGGCAGAGCCAGGCTGCCATGGGGTGTTGCTGCACCAAGGGACATGTCAGCCCGTCCCTATGGCTTCCCGGGGCTGGACCAACCTCCAGGCTGACCTCACCTTCTTCCTCCTTCCCAACCACGTGGCTACACAGGCCGTGCTGGGGAAACTCAAGGTTTCGGCCAGACACCTGCATTTTTCCCCCAAGAGCAGTTCAAAAAGAACCTCACTGAGAAACCGAATTAAGTTTCAAGTTTAGGCTCAGCAGAACTACTGGCTTTTTACCTTTTTAAAATTTTTTTTTTAATTTTTGGTGGGGTTTTTTTTTTTTGGTTTGTTTTTTGAAGGTTTTTTTTTTTGGCTCCCAAACTAAGAAACAGCCCCCGACGCCGCAGACAAGGGCCGCCGCTGCCGCCCCCGGCGCTGCCTCCGAAGCGCAGGCACCGCTCACACCTATGACTAGTGCCTCGGCCGGCATTTCCCCCCATCCCACCCCAGCTGGTTTTTTCAAAAATAAGCAGCCTCACGCAGACACCACGCTACACCTCCAGCCACACGCTGCTGCCTCCTGCCCACGCTCCTGCCCCACGGATGCCGCCGGCACGGAGGACCCACGGGGGCTGGCCGGTTTCCAGCACAAAGGCAAGGTGCGGGGAAATAAAGAAAACCCAAATTAAATAGGTAGGAATGAATGCCGGGACACACTTCTCCTCGGGTGTGTGCTTTGCTGCAGCACGTTGCAAGGGGGAGCATCAGCAGGTCCCGACTGACCTCACTTAGACATCTCAGCTCTGCCCTTTATCTTTTTTTTTTTCTTTTTTTTCCCCAATATTCGCCTCGTTCAGCGTTTCTGGCAGTGAAATTCCCACCCCCCCACCTCCTGTGGTGCTCTTCAAAGGGATACAGTCATCGGCTGCGGTGGTAGAGCCAAAAGCACACCCTTCCTCCTTCTCAAGACCCCCCTGCCGTTCCCGCAGAGAAGTTCATCGTTTTTCGGGGCTGGGGGGGTGGTGGTGGAAATTACTCACGAAGGCAAGCAGGCACCCCGCACACCAACAATCCCCACAAAGGTGATTTTTCCCGTGGAAAAATCCATGAATCACTCTAAAAGTCAGCCTGGCTTGGGCCAAGACAGACTGCTCACCATTGTTTATTATAAATCGTTAATCGGCAGTCTTTTTTCCTGGCTGATTTTATGAAATATGACTTATCCCAACCATTCATTAACAAGTTATTGCAGCACCCAGCTGCAAACTTTCCTTGTGTGTGCTCTGGGCGCTTTCCCCACAGCTCACAGAGTGCCACAGGGCTTTGTTAGGTCAAATGACCGATGACTGAATAAGCTTGAATCCGGAGGAAATGTTTCCTGCAAGTCTCAGACCTCAGATTTTCACTCCCAGGAGATACTTCTGGCACTATCTGCTCTTGTGTTGCTCAGTGAACAATCTCTACGGAGCCAGGGAGCCTCGGGGTGTTGCACCCCTGGGCAAGGGGTGACACCAGGAGGAGGAAGGGGCACGGGCAGAGCAAGAGCTGGACACACAGCACATCTCCCCCACCTTCCTTAAAAAACATCTCATAGCCACCACCCCAACCGAGCCACGCACAGGCGGGTGCAGGAAGGGCAGGCAGGGGCTGGTATCGCTCCAACAGCGGCTCTGACCCCACGAGACACCCAACCAGGAGCAAACTGACACCAACAGCTTCTTTCTTTGCTATAATTGAACTTTCTTCCCCTGGCAGCACCCTCCTCTGCCCAAGAGCTCTGCCATGACATGGGGCAGGAGCAGCAGACTTCAGTGTCCACCGTTGTGAGAGCAGAAAAGAGAGATTAATTGCATTTCTTACAGCAGCAGTATCGTATCTCGGCGGAACTTTTCCTGCTAATGAGGCTGTTCTGGTCTGAAATTCAGGGAGAGCCAAGAGGGCTAGTCCCGCTGCCAGCTGGTGGCAGGTACAGACAGAGGGCAAGCAGGCGTGGGCAAAGCAGCTCAGGAACCCACGGTCCCAACCTCACCTGCCACGGTCCTAACTTGGCAGCTTACTGGAGTTTAGCTTGCCTTTATTCCTCCTATTTCTCTCTCCTCTGCCTCCTCTTGCCTTTGGCTACGTGCTGGTTTCAAGGCATCTCCCAGCAGAGCTGCACCTGCCATCCAACCCCAGGCCTCTGCAGAGGATTTTCTGCATCAGCGCCCACAACGGTCCCGGGAAGCCCGTGGCTGTCACCTCCGGGGAGGATGGAGGGCTGGGGACAAGGCTCTCTGCCGATGAATGCCAGCTGCTGAGCGGGTCACCTGGGCTGTGGCAGCTGGAGGCAGAGGTAGCAATTTGTGTGCTCACCTGGAAAGGCAGAGAGATCCTGCCGTCCCTCGCGGAGCTGCTGAGAAACCTGCTCCCAGTCTTTCCCCTTAGAAGTTAACCGCCGCCATGCTTGAGCTCTAGCGAGAAGATGCAAAAACCCCTCTCCCTTCATCCAGGGCACCCCTGTGGCAGAGCCAGAGGTGAGCCAGCACTGTGGGAGAACCTGCTTCCAGGGAAGGGCTTGGAGGATGGCGGTTGCAGCCACCTGAGAGTCCATCTCCCCTTTTGCAGAGACACACAGGACCGTATAGAGGAGAGGATCAGTCTCTTCTTCTGAGTAATAAGGGATAGGAGGAATANAGCCCTGGCAGAGGCTGCCCATGGAGGTCATGGAATCCCCTTCTCTGGAGGTTTTCAAGCCCCACCTGGATGCAGCCCTGAGTGATGTGCTCTGGGCAACCCTGCTTTGGCAGGGAAGAGTTGGACTGGGTGAGCTCTAGAGGACTCTTCCAACTCTGAAATTCCGTGATTCTGTGACAAGAGGAAATGGCCTCAATGTCCTCAAGGAGATGTTTAGACTGGATATTAACAAAAATTTCTACACTGAATAGGTCATCCAACATTGGAACAGGTTGCCCCGGGAAGTGGTGGAATCGCCATCCCTGGAGGTATTTAAACGACGGGCAGAGGTGGTGCTGAGGGACACGGTTTAGTGGTGGCTTTGTCACTGTTGGGTTG
The DNA here is from genome assembly GCA_013400055.1 of Nycticryphes semicollaris. NCBI lineage: Eukaryota > Metazoa > Chordata > Aves > Charadriiformes > Rostratulidae > Nycticryphes > Nycticryphes semicollaris. The sequence continues at coordinate 123,228 of VXBJ01002850.1, read as the reverse complement.
ATGGTTGGATTCAATGATCTGAAAGGTCCCTTCCACCCTAGACAATTCCATGATTCCATAATTGTATGTCTGCAGCACAGACTTGGCACATCCCAAGGCAGGGCCACCAGCCCCGCTCCTCCTTCATACGCATCCCAGAGGCACGGGGCCGCTCTCCCTCAATTCAACCCCTATGCCCAAGTGGCAACAACAGGAAGGTTTGGGAAAGCAGAGCAAGGCAAGGGCAAGGAGAGGGGTAACCCACAGCTGAGCGCAGCACGGCAGCTCCAGCTGGAAAGCCAAGGCTGGTAGCACCACTCCGGTTACCTGCACGACCTTGATAGCCTGGGACGAGCTGCAAAGACGAGAGGGAAAGCCTCCAGTGGCATCCCTGCGTGCTGCCAGGGACAAGGAAACTCAGGCAGGGCTCGGTGGGGTCAGTGCCATTTGGGATGGGCCACTCCAAGAAATGGAGCTTCCTAGATGGGCTGGGATGCTTTGCCCCCCTGTCTCAGCCCCTTCCCCACAAAACCAGCTCACAACTGACCCACCTTTGCACAAGCACTTTAGTGAGCCTTGTTTTTTGTTCCCAGCGGGGTGGGAAGCGCTGAACAACCCATGTCACCCCTCTGGGACCCAGCTTTGGCACAAGAGTGGAGGCAGGAGAAGGGGGAAAGCTCTGCCCACCCACTCCCACACACCCTCCTCACCGTGCCGTGCCGGAGATGCTGCCAGCACGCAGGCAGGCTCCCCAGATCACGGCATGCATATCTTGAGAGCTCAGAATAAATATTTAAAGGTGGAGGGGGAAAAAAAAGAAAAACAACTCTGCTCTTCTCTGCAAGTGAGTTCTCAGTCTTTGCTCTGGGATTTGAGGCAGAGACAGACAGAAATATGACAAAGGAGACGCAGGTTTCAGCAAATCATGGGCACATCAGAAGCGATGGCTTTCAGATGCCGGCTTTGCTGCAAGATAAATTCCCTCCTGGCCACATGCCTGACAACCTTGACAGCCCTCGGGGACTGCAGGTCTGCTCTCCCTGCAGACACACAGGGCTGCAGCGAGCCCACCACCTCCACCATCCACCCCAGGGAATGCCCAGCCGGTGACAGGAGACAAAGGTGTTACCTGAGCCCCTTTCCAAGCCGCTCCTGACCCCTGGGGACACGTGTTCTGTCCTTGCACTGTCCTGCCAGCGTGCACAAGGCGATGGGCTCTGCATCAGGATGTTGGACAAACGCTCCCAAATTCCCATCCCGGCAGCAGAGCTCTGATCAGAGGAGCAAACCACAGTGGGGCATGAGTGATGGCTGAGGGGAAGGATGGGAGGTGACAGCTCCGTGCTGGGCCATCGCTGGGAGGCGGTGGCCAGAGCAGCCACAGGGAACGGGCTGTTCTGTATAGCAAGGCTGTCCTCGAGATGCTTTTATTTCCAGGGAGAGCTCATTAGCTCTGCTTGTGCAGAAGTTCGGGGATTTGGCTTTTTGTGGGGTTTTTTTTTTTTGGGTTTTTTTTTTTTTCCCCTGTTACCAAGAGCTGGAAAACTCCACTGAATAACATCTCTGAGCACGGGCGGAACAAAAGCAGGGCACGGGGGGCGGGAGGGAGAGCAGCAACAAAACCAGAGATAATCAAAGCCGCTGCTGCAGCCTCACATCACTTACGAGCTCTGTCTCGTTTGGATTTCCCAGCCCGAGCTGTCGCTGCTCTCCCAGCCCCCAGCAACACCCGGCAGCCTCCTGCATGCCAGGGCTCACCCCGTCACCAGGGACGGCAGGACATGTCCGGAGCTGGCTCTGCTCAAAGGGACAAAGAGCTGCAGAGGAGGGTTTGAGATGGGAAGGAACCCTGGGTGCAGCCCTATGGATTGGGTGGGATGCTGGAAGCTTAAATGGGCTTGGCCCTGCACTAGACAAGGAGGAAGGCTCTATCTTTAGCATCGCTACAGGAGGGGTTTAGTACTGGCACGTCCTACTCCGGGGTGGGCACTCAGGGGTGCTCCAGAAACGATGGGATCGATCGGTCTGGAGCAGCCTCCAGCCCTGATGCTCCTCTCCAGCCTGTTCTGCAGTGGATACAGCTGAGAAAACATGTACTGACGGCGGGAGATAAGCCAGCTCCCCAAATATGATCACAAGCCCCGTTATCTCCTAAGACCTTATGTGATTTGCTTATCCGTCCCAGATCTATTCCTCCTTATCTGAACCCTCCTCCTGTTCTTTCCCATCTCCTGCCCTGTGGTCGCTCTTGGACCATCGAGACCTCCCCAGAAGTGAGGGAGGCTGCAGGAGACTGATGCCCCGGGCTGCCCACTCACCTCACCTAATGGGACAGACTCCGATTGACTGGCCCCAGCGATATAAAGTTAATAAAATGTTAAAAGCAGCCCTATAAATCACCCATGCAGGAAGTGACCTGGACAGGAGGCCTAACGAGTTAGCAGAGGGTTTTATTTAAAAGCCATTTGTCTGAGAAGTGCAACACAATGAGTCAAATGGCTCTCGGGGAAAACCAGCGGTGCTGGAGCAACCAGGAGGATTAGAGCAGGCTGGATATTTACAGCCAAGGATGTCAGCCTCAGCAGCACTAACTGGTCCCTGCTTCCCTCACTGGAGCATCCTAGTTGATCCCAGCTCCAGAGGTACAGGCAGGGAGGTCCTAAATGGAGTCAGGACAAACCAGAGCCCAGTGAGCTAAAAATCCCAGTTTTTAGCTCACTGGGGCCGCTGCGACGCTCTTGCAGACCCTCCTGAAAAAGGGGTCTTGTGCCCTCGTCTACAAGACACTGGTGATACCCAGGTCCCAGCTCCCTGTGCAGGGGATTACGCGTGTGGAGAAAAAGCGATTCCCGCACACTACCCCTCAGAGCTGATGCCTCTGATCGCAAGGAGAAGCTTGAAAACAAGAGGCCCCAAAATCTCAAACACCACCCCTTCCCCCCCAAAAAACAATCCCAGGAATCGAGTTTTTCCTTTCTACACCTGATTTTCACCCACCAGGAGGGCATCGGCATCAGCATCAGCCCCAGCTCACTCCCTGCAAACCAAGCTTTACTCCTTTAACCTTAAAAACTCCCTGCTGCGAGGTGCAAACGGCAGACGAGGGTCTTCCACCGGTACAGAGGCTCAGCCCCTCCCAAACATTCTCCCCCCACCCCCGCCTCCCCAGCCACCCATCTCTTCCCTGCCACAGGAAGCCTCCAAAATACCCCAAAGACCTTTTACTGTGGGAGGAAAGGCGTCGTGTGCTTGGGAAGCCTCCAGAGCATCGTTAAGAGGCAAATGATAAACAATTATCCTCAGAAGTACAAGCAGGGAAGGCAAGGCGGGCGCAAGGCACCAGTCCCACCCAAGCCCGGGCTCCTTGCAGCAACCCCTCTAAATTCACAGATGGGATATGGTCTGCGGGCAACAAGTTACCTCAGGAGCTACCCCACCTTCAAAACCACCCTTTATTTGCAAGACAATGGCAGTTCTTCCCCCTGACCCTCTTTGCCCTCCTGGCAAGCCCAGGAAGGAGCTTGCAGGGAACTGTGCCCACCTGGGCCAGGCAGGAGATGACACGACTCAAGAAATGCACCTAGCTTTCGCAGAGAAGAAAGGATGCGGTCCTTACCTTTGGGAGGGATGCGAGAGGCTGGATGAGGGTACAGCTGGTTCTCTCTGCCAGCGACAGGCACCTTGCTGGGGGAGCAGGGAGGGCTAGCAGCACCGGGGGGCTGCGGCCAGGGGGCTGCTCCAGAGGCTCTGCGGGCGCAGAGGGCGGCTCATGGCTCCTGGGTGCAGGGGACTGTGGGCAAGAAGGTAGAGGAGAACATCAGGCATGTGCCTTCAGCACGCACAAAGTGTGACTTGAAAGCACAGAGGAACTTTAAATATTGACATATTGACCTTTTTTTTTGTTTTTTGTTTTTTTTTTTCTATATTGCTCTTATTTCCCCTTCTCCCCATCATCAAGGAAACCAGAGGAGTCAGGTGGGACCTGCCTAGCTCTGGAGACTAAGCAGATGTGAATGCTTGAAGAAGTCCAGCACCACTTCAGGGGTTCCTGCCAGAAGTAGGGTGTTATCTAGGAGCAGGTCCCAGAGGGTTTTATCGTGCTTCCAGCATAGAATCATAGAACAGATGGAAGGGACCTTAAAGATCACCGAGTTCCAACCCCTGTGCCACGGGCAGGGACATCTCCCACTAGAGCAGGTGGGAGGTGGGCACCACTGGTGGGAAGGGAGGCACAAGCTTGCCTGGGCAAGCAGCCCCCTTGCCCACATTGACACACACAGCCCAAAACACATACGAGAAGGAGCCCCCAGCTCAATGGCCCCAGCTGAGGGTCTCATGAGGCTGGGGGAAGCCCTCCTCTCTGCTCCCAAGTCAAAGGATCCCACTGCCACCTCAGAAATATTAAGGGAAAGCAGGTCCTTGATCTGCCAATGCTCCTCCCGACAGCAATACTGAAAGAAAATGAGACCCTTTGATGATGGAGGTGGCACCTTCACCCCTCCCTCTAATCAGCTTCACCACCTTTACATACAGCACTACCTTCTCCAGCATGGGTTTGATTTAATATATTTATTTAGCAGTGAGATCCTCACGGCAGAGGTCACAGGGTGGGGTTGGTTTTGTTTTTTTTTTGTATTTTTTTTCATCTCAAACAGTTTTGAGCAGTCAGTGCTTAACAAATTAATAATAAAGGGGTGGCACCTCCAAAAATAGACTCTCCCGCCCCTCGGAAAAGGGGCCGCGTCTCCCAATTACCCGTCGGGGCAGCGCTTCAGACCTTGCCGAGCAAATGGTATTTAGCCACAGCCACCTTTTAAAGGGAATGATGTGATCCTGCGAGGGCCGCAGTCAAGTGTATGGCATCTTGAGATATCCCCCGGCTGCGCAGCCAGAGGGCAGGAAGGAGGAGGGATGGAAGCAATTGGGAGGGATGTATTTTAGCAGCCGTCCCCTGCCCGCGGTCCCCGTTAGGCTCAGGCAGCGCCCGTTTTGGTCCCGAGAAGTATTCACGGGGCTCGTGGTGGAGGCTGGCAAATATTTGCCAAGGATTCCTCCCAGATCTCAGGGCCTGCCAGGCGCCTGCTGCAAATCTGTTTGCTGATCGAGGTCCTCCCGCTAATTTGCAAACGGAGAGCAAAGGATAAGAGGGCTGTAGCAAGCGCAGGGGAAGGCAATCCCGCTCCACCACGGGGAAGACAACTCCATCCACCCTAATGAAGGCTTGGTAATTAACACCTGCAGTGCTGGAGCACAGCACGGCAGGGTCTAACACCCAGCTCCTGGTGATGATCACGGCTGAGGGAAGTGATCTCTCAGGCTGGGAGGAATGGAAGGATGCTGCCTGGGATGGCGATAGCTGCGTGTTGAGCAGCATTCCCGAGGAATCTGGCTGGTGATTTCCTCAATCCCAGCCCCCTGTTGCAAAGGGGCAATGGGAAAATCTTCCTCTCCTCTTCCCCGCTCCCCCTCACACACCCCCTGAAGCAGTTCCCACCAGAGTTGCTCTCCGGGCTTCTCCTCTGATCTTGGCACCTTACCAAGCTCCAGCCCAGGCCAAAAGCAAGCTGCTAATTAGCTGCACTAATTAATCTCAGTTTCCATTGTTTATTCTTTTGTTCTTGCACAAACAGCCATGCTGCCCAGCGTGGTAAGCTGCCACGGCTGCAAAGCAGGGCTGGTCCCCAAGGAATGAGGGACACTGACCACCTGAGGTTGCTGCCACCAACCACCGCGGCGGCATAGACCAGGCATGTGCCGCCATCCCTATTCCCAGCTTCAGCCACCAGCATCACAGCCCAGCCTTCCTGTCCCCAGCCCCGAGGAAGAGCTCTCTGTCTGTCTGTCCCTCCGTCAGATCTCCCCCACTGGAGACACCCCACGTTTGCTGCCAGGAGCGGGCACCACAGCCGGTGCTGGCACACAGCCCTGGAGCACAGGCATCCATCAACCTCCCCCTCACTCTGTCCCCAGCTAATCCCCCTGTGCACCGAAATCCTGCCTTTGTGCTCGCCCCATCCACCGCCCGGGCATTAGGCACCCGCCGATCCCAAACTAATCTCCAGAAAGCTCCCTCAGCTGGGGTGGGAAGAGGGGTGGGAGGGACTCCCCCTTGCCCAGAGCAGTCCTGGTACCCCAGAAGCATGGGGAAGGGGGGAGGGAATGGACCAGGAGGACACCCCAACTTCGACTCCATGCTAGCGCTGGCAGGCTGTCCTGGGCATGAACCCATAGACCATTACTTTTCCACTTGCTTGCCTTTGTCAGTGCTTTTTATAACCAGGTATTTTTGCAAAAAA
>VXBJ01002850.1:50044-103776 GCA_013400055.1 Nycticryphes semicollaris | reverse complement strand
AGGAGCATCCCCAGCCCTGTCTCTGCAGGACAAACTTACAGCACATCCTGCACACGTGTGGTGGCCCGTGTCTCTACGCCCAGCACAAGGAGACACTAATCCTTGTAGGAAGGCATACAGAGCTACGGCAAAGCCCCCTCCCTAAGCAGCCCTGAGAAGACCCTCCAAGGGCTGGTCACACCAGACCCTGCCCAGGGGACAGGCACTGGGGCTCCCTTTCCCATTGGGAGCACCCCCCCTCCCCAAAACCTGCCACATTCTTGCTTCAGATATCATTAGATGTTTTCCTTTTCTCTTGCCAACGTTATCCTCATCCTTATTCAAGCGGGAGCCGAGGCTTGCAGGTCCGTGCCTTTTAATCAAAACTGGAATTCTCTTAACACAGTTGTGTTCTCCCTGTCTTTTTGTTGTGAAACCACGTGTTGGGTGAGGTTTTAATGGGGCACCCCAGGCAGATGCTGCACACCCACCAGGAGGGTTTCCCCTGCCCCGAGGAAACTCCAGCCGTCACAGCAAGGGCAGGTGGAGGACTTGGGGACAGGAGCAGGCGGAGGGGCGAGCGGCTCGGCTCCTTCCTGGGCAGATGGGGATGGAGCTGGGCATCACTGCCCAGCCCTGGCTCTGAGGCAGGAGCACGGGCAGCATCCCTCCTTACCTGAATGCCACGGTTCCGATGCTCACTGCTTTCCCGCTTGGTGTCTTTCACCAGCGGACGCCGTCCCTACCAGAAGCGAGTAGCGTTATGACCTTTGAGGCTCCATCCAGTGGTCACTTTCCATCAGATGCTTCTGTGTCTTACTATGATCCCCGGGCACGGTGCCAGACTCCAGGCGTGCGCCGAAGGCAGAGAACATCTTTCCTTCCAGTTTCAGGAAGGGGGTAAAGCCTCCAAAAAAAAACCACACAAAAAAACCCCAAACCTGCCCAGGTGCCAGGATTGTGTCTGGAATTATTCCTATTCCATTGACACTAGAGATAAGCGAGATAGGAAAACCCACCTGGCAGGAGGATCGTGAAGTAATTAATGCAGAATATCAGCAATGGTCTTCTTATTCCAGCTCTGTTTATTATTACAACAAGCTTTGCTCTAGTCCACCATGATGTGCTGCATAAAGCAGCTATCTTCTGAATCTGATTTCCTGTTTGGAGATGATCTCTCGCTGAGAAATTACCTGCTCTCAAAACTGATTAGAGTCCTCATCAGCAGATTCTTCACTCATCCTTTAAGCAGGCTCTAGAATACACAGGGAATTCAGAATAATTTCATGCAGGAGGTGAAATCCGGAGTTGGTGGCCCAACTGTGTGCCATTTCTAGGTTGGAGGGAGGCTGGCATCAGCTGCCCCTGCTTTTGGGAATGATGCTCCTTGCCCTGTGGGGTTGGAGACCTCAGGGAATTGCTGGCAGTGCATGAAGTGCCCAACATATCCTGGAAGGAGCCTGGAATGGGCAGGTCCCTGCTTTTGGGAATGATGCTTGGTGCCCTATGGGGTTGGGGACCTCAGGAGATGCTGCCAGTGCATGATGTGCCCAACACATATTGGAAGGAGCCTGGAGCGGGCAGGTCCCTGCCAGCTCCCACTTCAGACCCCTGCAGTTGCCCGCAGCTGGGTTTCTGTTCCCTTCCTGCGCTGGTCCAGCTCCATTTGGAAAGCAATGAGGTATTTTTCCTCCCTCTGCTTCCCGTGGCTAAAAACTGTCTTGCAACTCCCATGGTTAAAAACTGTCTCCTAATTTCCAGCCCACATTAGCCAGTTTAAACCTATTTGTTCTAGTGCCAGCACAGTCTTTTAGCTTAAACGGTTCCTTTCTCTACCTGGTGTTTACTTGCTTGATATATTTATGTATAGTAATCATACCCTTGCTTTCCCTTCCCTTTGCTGGGCTAAACAAGCCAAGTGCTTTCAGTCTCGTTTTATAAACCAGGCTCTCCGTTCCCTGCCCTCCAGCACTAATAGCCCTTCTCCACACCACTTCCAGCCTGAATTAATCCTGCTGGAAGATGGGCCCTCAAACAGCATCTCTCGGTGCCTGGCACAGCCACCAGCTCCCGCTCCGCTTCCACGGATGCCACCCCCAAGCGAGCGACCGCAGATCTGTGCACGAGGAGCCTTCCCTGTGCCAGATTGTCATCTGAATGAGATGACATCAGTGGGACGCTTTACCTTGTCCCTCCCAGTTGTGCCCACCCAGCTGCTGACCATCCCAGCCCACGACCTGGGCTGCCCGCTCCTGCCTTCCCCAGCAGCAGAGAGGTTGGGTGCTCCTGCATACTAAAGAGGGCTGATTCCTGTCCTCTCTGCTGCACTGCAACGGTGTATGTGTGGAGCTCTCCCACTGGGGGTTATCAACTCCTGTAGCCTTAAATGAAACTCACAGAGGACGCACAGACTCATCCCACTAAACACAAGAGGGAGATGGTATCACCATGCTCTGATGGTCACTAATAACTTTACCTCTCCTGTGCTATTCTCAGCAGAGATAAACCTCCAGTGTCTGATGAGCCAGAACAGAAATATCCAATGGCTCTCTGTTCTTTTCTATTTTTGCTGCAAGCTGGTTAACCCTGAAATCCAATTACTGCTCATTATTCAGTGGAACTTGCCTCTTATCAAACGGACACATTGCAGGGCCGCTGTGCTGACTCCCAAGTGCTAATGGAGCTGCAAATTACTCCTGCCACGCTGATGGACCCATAGGTGTGAGCCCAGGGGTACTACTCCATCACTCCCCTGGGCACACGGGGCTCTGGGATGCTGACCCCTGCATCCCTTCCCCAGCTGCCTGCCATGGTGGCCGCAACCACCAGCTCCTTAGAGTTGCAAACACAGTCACACACAAGGCAGCACTTACTGCAGGTTCCCAAGGTCACTGCGCTACATCCTTGCCCTCCAGCCCAGCACCATGGCCAGAACCACCCTGCCTGGCCACCCATGGGTGCTATGGGCTGGGTCCCATTCCCCATCATGGGTTGAGATTCTCAGCTGGGTGCTCAGAGGCATCTCGAGGGCTGACTTTAAGACCCTTTAAGGTCCAGGGGTTATTGGGCAGGGCGTGAAATGCAAGGAGCTGACACTGGCACAGGGTGGATTAGCTTGGCAGGCTCCATGAGTGGGAGAGGCTGGCTCCCTGCATTTGCAGGGAAAGTGGGCCCTCAGCCAAGCCCAAACACCGACTAATTCCCATTCAGAGCTGAATTCAGCAGGTGGGGAAAGAAAAAAAAAAAAGACTTTGCAGTTTTCTTTGCTGATTAAAGTCATGGCACAGCAAGTTTCACCTACGTTCATTAGCGAGAGGGGAAGGAGGGGGATGTTCCCAGCAGCAGTTGATGATGATGATGCTCCCCTGGCATGGGAGAGGCAGCTGGGCACAGACCAAACCTCCTGCCCATGACTCTGTTCTGCATGGGCTGGATGTGGCCCCGGGGCCCTGACCCACACGCTTTGCCCACTAATTTCCCATCTTCCTCTCCTGTGCGTTAGCCCACCCTGCCACAGTGGCCTCCAGGACAATTTCTCAGGCCAGCTCTCGTTTAAATAAGCCCCACAGTTATCTCTTTCTCTTTGTCTCTCTTCCAGGCCATCCATCAGTCCTTCTCCGAGACAGTTTAGGCTAATCCTTCTCCTTGGAGAGAGGTGATGGAAATGGCAGGGGATGCTGCAGGTGAGGTCTCTTCCTGCTGTCAAACATCCCTGCCATGCTTCCTGGCACCCACTGCACTGTCACTGGGCTGCTGCTGTGCCCTGCCAAGCCCTGTCTGCCTGCCTCCCTCCCTGCCTATTTCCCACGTGCTGCCTACAGTATCCCACCCTCTGGTTTCTTACTGACCCAACTAGGGGTCAACCTGTCAGGGATCCAGACCAGTTGTGGACCTACGGTTGCATCTCAGCCTCATTAACGAGGTGACACAACCCCCGGCTCGTGCCACCATCACTGGCAGAGGGACTGGGGATGCAAAGGTACAACGGGGATCCATGTCTCACTTGTCCAATTTAGCTCCTGCCACCTCAGCACGAGTGTGTCCAAGGACCTGCTGATGCCATCTCTGCCCTGCTTTTCCCACCTGCACTTACTTTCTATTCATTGCACTGGTCCCCGTTCAGGGAGGTGCTGATGTGAAGTGCCATCCGCTTGGATCTGAGGCTTCATGGCTGCTGGGGGCAGGACCACTATGGTGGATGCTTGGGCAAGCTCACACCCAAGAAGCCAAATTTTGGCCCCTCCACAGGTTGGCAAAGTGGGAGCTAGCACCACAGTTAGTGGGGAGGGCACAGAGAGTGGTAGCTCGAGGTTCTCCCAGCTCGGTGTCATACTTGAAGTCTCCAGAGCTTGGTATCCCTCCCCACCCCCCCCCAGACAGGGGCAGGCAGGCAGGCAGATAAAGCATGCACCTTGAGCTGAACACAACCCAATCATTTGCTTCCACCCCCAGCTGCCTCATCAGCTACCATTGTCCTGATTACAGCTGATTAATTCCCCCTGATGACCTCCCAGTTAGTTAAAGGGATTAGCACCTTGGCTAATGGCACTGGGGGAAACCTGTTGGTGATCTCCTTCCCCCCCCACCCCCCTCCCTGAACTGAGGAGGAATCGGTCTGCACCTGCCCATGGGTGCACCCACAAGAGCAGAAAACCAGGAGGTGCCACCCTGGGCTCCTGTGGCACCAAGCAACTCCTCTCGGCCTGGGTTTAGTGTCCCCTCTCCATCCCTGGCTGGGCTTCCTCCAGCTCCTGTCAAAGGCAGAGCATCCCAGAGAGCTGCTGGAGGGAGAACAGGAGAAAGAAGCCGATGAAACCCCACTAAGTGAAAGATTAAACATAATACCAAGTAAATGAATATAGCAGGAGAGAAGGCAGGTTTTAAATTAACTCATTACACCACTAGGCTTTCAAACCCATTTATTTACCCCATAGGTCCCGCAGCTTCATATGGAAAATGGCTTCTGCTTGACTGCTATTAAAGCTGAAACACAGAGCGACGTGGCTGCGCGGCAGCTGCCGAAGGCTGGTGGCCGACACCTGAGTGTGCCCACAGATATATGCAGGGACGGGTAATTGCACATGCAAAACGTTTGGCTGTGACAGCAAACAGGGCGATTCAGCAGAGAAATGGGAATCCATTTCCATGCACAATTACCTGGGGGGGCAAGGGGGAGAGGTGGAAGGGTATGGGCTGAGCCATGGCTCCAGGAGATGACAGGGCAGGGTCCCTCCTTGTCCCTTCCCGCCAGCCCCCGGCGCTGGATGTGCCGTGCAACAGCCACCGCTGCTTCCTCTCCGTTCCTGCTTAATTCCTTGGGGAGCAGGACATTTCCATCTTCCCAGGAACCAGGGGATGCTGTGTAGAGATGGATGAACCCGATGCTTATTAGTGGGTTAGCTGTGATTACGGAGCAGGCGGCTTCACGAACGAGCCATTCTTTGGGGTGGATTTACTGGGAAAAGGGGCAGGGGAGGATGCAGACAGTCTGAGCCCCTTTGTTTGGGCAGTCTCTGCAATTAGGTGAGGCTTTTCTAACAGGCTCGCTCTTCCTCAGGAATTGCTCTTCCCGGGTTTCACTGAGGAGCCGGAGCTGGTTGGTAATAGATGATAAATGAAAAGAGCTGGGGGGGAGGGAGGCACAAAAGAAGCCCAGACCTCATTTTCTTCCCCCTGCTTGCCCTTGAGCCTGCAAATGAAAGCCAAGCTGCACACAAGGCAGGATGTTCGACCCCAGAGGCTGGTGCCGGCGGCAGATAGCACGTTCCCCATGGCGCTGGGGACCAGCTCTGCAGCTGGCTGAGCCAAGGGGAGCTCCAAGGGGTCAGGCCAGCGGCAAGATGAGAGACTGCCTTGGCCTCCATTCCTGGCTGCCAGCAGCTTTCCCCACACTGCAATTCCCAGGAGCCTGTGGGAGGGTCTGTGCCTCAGAAAGCAGCATCTGAGAGGGCTTGACTGATAAAGCACTTGGTGGGCAGAGCCACCTCACCTGGGTGGGCAAATGGAGATGGATGTGGGCGACAAGGCAGTGCCAGCAGCTCTTAAAGCTAACCTGGAAAGAAGGAGCGTGGCTGAGAGCACTGGCCCTTCCCAGCAGGGCAGGACTGAGGGTAGGGTGGCAGGATTGCATCTCACATGCTTCTCTTTGCCCTTCAGCAACCAGCATCAGCTGCTTCTCTGGCTGGGGGGGAGAGGAGATGGCCCAGGAAAGGCTTCTCCTGGCCCAGTCCAGGGAGCAGGACACAGGGACCATCTCTGCATCCAGGCTGGAGCAAACTCACCTCTCCAAGGGTTCTGGAAATGATGACACTGTGGCTCCAGTTTTACGTGGGAAATGATAGAAGGAAGCAGTCCCCAAGCCCCCCCAGCATGTGTCTCTAATTATCACACCTTCACCTCTGGGCGAGTCAGCCCTGCTTCCCCCCCCATTCATAATTCAGCCTGACACAGCCCAGCAAAAATCAATTCACTCTTATAAAGAAGTGCCAAGGCAAATTATTTCACAAAGCCTTCGACAGGGCTTTCTTCTCTCCCAACAACTGTATCTTCAGAGTCCTAAATTACAGATTAACCCTTTGAGCTCTTGCAGTGTATGGGAGAGTCCAGCCTGCCAGGTGACTGATGAAACCAGCAGTAGGAGCACCTCGTCACCTCGCTGCCCACCTCTTAGGGGATGGCCCCCACCTACGAGTCCATCCATTCATCCTTCCCTAAATCACTCCTCTAGGAACACTGAGGCTGTACAACCCTTGCTGTACAACCTTGCCAGGGAAGCGGGCGAAGCAAGGGCCTCCTCGATTCACAGCCAGGCAGTTCAGTCATTTGGGGTGTCCTTCCCCAGAGAAGGTCTTTCCAAAGGCAGTTTGAGGCCACCAGAAAACTTTTTGCTTCTCCACCATGTGGTGATGAAGTCACCACTGGTGAAAAGCCGACACAGCGTCCCTCCTGCCTTGGCACCCACATCCTGGTGTGTCCCCGATGTGCGCCGTGCCCTGCAGCCCCTCCAAGCACTGCCAGCAGGGACCGGCCATCCCCTGCCTGACCCACACCACTGTCTGTTGTACTTATCCCTCCATCCCCCCTGCTTAAGATCTGCCCAACGGAAAGGCTTTCCCCAGCCTTGGACCACAAAAGGTGGAAACCAGAGGGAGCCAGTGAAAGATTAAATCTAATAAAGAGAGTTTTAATCAGAGCTAAAAGAGAGGGGGGGAGGGGTATGAACGGATCAGAGTTGTAAACTGGCTGGAAGTCAGTCCCTTCCTTATCACAAACACATGATCGGAGTTTAATAGTATTTGACATTTCATTAATTTAAACCAGGAGTCATGGGAATAGAGAGAGGAAAAAAAAAAAAAAAGAAAGAGCATTATTAATTTTAAAGACTTCCTCCTGGAAGGGCTCACACTGGAGGGAAAAAAAAAAATAAAAGGAGAAATGTTAGAAGAAAATTGTTTCTTTATGTTTTTCCCCCACTTTTCTTCTCTAGCTGTGAAAGAGCTTCTTAGCCATTTAAAAAAAACTCAGGGCTGTGCTCCCCATGCCTTTCCCAGCCCCGAGCAGCAGATGTTAAAAGGCCAGCCTGGTCCTGGATGTACCTTGGGGTGGGTGCTGGGTGGGATGCAGGATTGTCCCCACAGCCACCTAGGGTATGAACCAGGAAAAGCTACATGCTGTTAACAACTCATGCATGACTTCAGGAAGTGCCTCCAGCGTCCGTCTGTCCCACAGATGAGGCACCGAGGACCAAAATAGCAGTCCCTGAACCCAACGGGGTCACAGCATCCCCATCAGCTACGGGGAGGGGGATAGTGTCTCCCAGCCACGGAGAAGCTGAAGGCAAAAACCTGCCAAAAATAAAGTGATTCAGGACACTGTCTCTATTGTAAGGGCAGGTGGATGTGTCTGGGGCTGCGCTTGAAGAGGCAGATCTAAAAAGGGTGGAATTAAAGTGGCTTTGAAGAAAGAGAGACTTTCTGCTACAGCTGATGTGCTGCTTTGCAGATAAGGCTGCTGCAGGTGGAGCCACCCTTCAGCTCTAACTGGGAAAGGGAAACTTTTTCAGCCACCCCAACCCTCCCCAGATGCCTTCAGCAGTGGGAAGGCAGCTTCCCACGTTCCTCCAGCCTCTAGCACCAACTTTTTTAAAAAAGCACTCTGGCTCTTCCCCAGTAGTATTTTTGGAAACTTCGAATAGTCTGTGGTAACGATTTCAAAGGATTTTTGAAATTGTTGTATTTTCCCCCCCCAACCCTGCCCCTTTCAGTGCGGCTGCACATCATGACACCCGAGAAGCCGCATGGCTGCCTGCAGCATGGACACTTTAGCTCCATGTATTTTGACTGCTTTTTCAAGTCCCTCTACTGATTTTTCTGCTGGGACCAGGTGAAAATTCAGCTGATTAAGAAAAATAAAACAAAATAAAAAAGTCACATCTGGGGCTGTGCCACCGATGCCTGCCTCTGGATGGAGGCTTCCACCTTCCCTTCGTGTGAGTCCTGCCACCCCAAGAGTCCTTTGCTTTTAGGGCTGACCATTGATATAGTGGAGGAGTTTCCCTGTTTTCCCCCCCATCACATGCCCCGTTTAACAGCGTTCACTCTCACCCAGTTCCAGCACAGATAATTTTACCGCTTTAGCCCTCACTTTCTCTCTTGAACCAAGGACTTCATTTGCTGCCAATGAAGCCAGTGGGTTCAAGAGCTGGGCCAGGTTACTTGCCTTCAGGCAGATGTTCAGTGCTACTCAGCCAGCTGAAAATGGAGAAATAATAGGAAAAACAACGATTTCCACACTGAGCCCTTCAGGAGCCTCTTGTGCCAGCTCCCGAGCTTGCCATCTCAGTGCCAGCCTCCCTGTGCCCAGCCAACACCCCCGTGCCACCACCACCCACCCCCAGCTCATCGCATTTTACCCCTCATTACCCCTATTAAATGTGGCCTGGAAAGGGGTAGGGAGGCAGCAGAGATGCTGAAGCAGCCCCATGATGTCTTTGGCTTTTGTTCTCTTTTAGCGCTGCCTCCTGACAGGGAAGACACACAAAGGGGATATTTATGAGCCCCACCAGGGGTGGGTTTGGCTCTGGGCTTGCGTTTAAAGCACCTCTGCTGTTTCCCAGCATTAACCGCCTCCCAGATATTTACAGTGTTTGACAGCAGGAGATAGAGGCAGGTTAAAGCACCCGGCTGCTCGCATGAGCGACCCGCACCTCGGGCAAGAATTTGTTATGGGACACAGGAGGAGAAGCAAGAGGAGCTCCAGAATGAAAGGCAGAAATCTCTTCACCAGAGCCGGTCCCTCTCCCCAAATCCCCGCGCAGCCACGGCCGGGAGGAGCTGGGGACGGATGCTAAGCGCTACCCCTGTTACACCAGCCCATTCCCAGTTTCCTCCCTGCACCCCACACATGGGGGCTGGGGTTTAGCAGGTGTCCTCCTGCCCCCCCACCTCATCTTTACTTTGCTTCCCCACCCCAGTTATGCATCTGCCTCATTTTTCTTTCTCTCCCGCGCTCCCTTTATCTCATACTTATTTTTCTTCACCACTTCTGCATCCTATTCATCTGTCTCTCTTTCCATCTCATCTCCCCCAACCTGAAAGGCTTGTCAGGAGAAGAAAGCACGAGCCCAGCTTCTCCCAGTTCTGTTTACCAAATAAGGCCTGGAGTCAGGTTTTATTTAAGAAAAGGAAAATGAACTGGATGCAAGTAGGCCAGAAGAAGCGCCTGCGAATAAAGAGGATGACGGCAAAGAGAAGGATGAAGATGGGAGAAGAGGCAGAGCATCCCCTCGGGATGCTGGACACAAGTTCATTGCCAGAGCCCAGGTCCAGTGCTACGAGGAGCCGCCAGCTGCAGCCTGGACAGTTGTGCTTGTTAGTGGTGCCAAAACAGCGTGAAAAGCAGAGGAGTGTCACGGGAGGTTGAGGAGCAAGTCAGGTGGCTAATTAGTCAGTTTAGGGCATCTTTTCCTTGCTGCCAAAGCAGTAGTTTCCCCCACCACCACCCCCCACCCCATAGGCTATAATGCTATTAGACAGCAGCTACCAGAAGCTCCAGCACCAGATGAGGAGGATGGGGGTGTGGGAAAAGGGGCAGAAAAGCTGCATAAACCTCTCCTGCCCCCCATTACAGTGTGAGAAGCACAGCCTTAGGGGAGAAACCCTGCTCTGCCTCCTTGGTCCCGTGGTACAGAGCCTTGAGACCCCCCCCCAGCATGGAGACTTGAGCCCCCTCAGAGTCAAGTTCAGCTCAGCTCCAACCTGTAGCAAGCCTGCCCAGACCCTCTGGTCCTAAATCCAGGCTCTCCTGGTGCCTCCCTTCCTGGATGTGCCACCCCTCACGGGTCCCTCAAAGTTGGGGACCCCTCTGCCAGTCCCAGGTATAGGTGGGCTTTGCCTCTCCCAATTGCAAATGCCACAGCCATGGGGGCTGCAAGGCATCCCTCACCTTCCCCCAGCCAGCCTGCTCCCCCCCAGTCCTCCTTAGGAGGAAGAATGCAGGGTAGCCCCTATAGTACTCTAGAGGTTCCTCCAAGAGATCCAGGGTGGAAAACAAGGTTGAATCCTTGCAGCCCCCACCCTCCTGCAAATACAGGCTTTCAGAGGCCTTCGGGCACACTGGGGCTCAGGCTGGCTCCAGGCAGCTGAATCAAAAGCAAGCAAAAAATGCACATTTTCGCAGGCAATCCGCCACCTATTCTGGAAAATAGCCTCTAAAGAGGGGCCTGGCCCCATGCCCGGGGAAGTTAACTTCAATTGAGTCGCCTGCATTTCGCTTCAGGCCCTCTCTGATTTTTCTGGAGCGCCTTGTAAGGTTGAAGTGCTATTGTGAGGAAATTAAATTCACCGCACTTAGCATAAGGATAAGCCCTTTCCCACAAGCCACAGTCTTTAACTCAGGCACCCGAGCATCTTCACCATCACCCACCTCACAGCACAGAGGCACGTGCCCCCAGGGTTTGCAGGGTCAGGGCTCCATCAGGGTCCCCAGCTTTCCTCCCAGGAGTTCCTGGGTTATTCATGGCCATGGTTCCTTGTTACACATCACTTGCCGCTGTGGGAAAAACAGATCAGCAGCAGAAACACCATTGTACAGAGCATGTACATTACATATTTTAGGCTCTCCCCCATGTGGATCATACATTCCCAGGCACAACCCTTCCAACACCCTGCAATAGGGGCCTTTGTGCTTCCTTTAAATTAAACCCTAATTTACCCAGATAAGCAGGGCCTGAGCAGAGAGGCTGCCAAATCCCCACGGCTTGTTACCGTTCTCGTTCTCACTCTTATTAGCTGTTACTGGCCATCGCTGCCTAATTAACCCATGCTGATTTCATTTGCTGGGGGGAAAACACAAGCCCAGGCACCACATAAGGGATGCTGAGGTGGGATACAGCTCCCAGCAAGCAGGAGCAGTGGGGTTGGGGCACATCCCCGAAAGCTGGGGGTCTGGGATGCTCTCAGAGGGTGGATGCTGACCCACCAGAGCTTGATCATGCTGCAGCTCAAAAGCCTTGTGCCAAGGGAGGGGGTTGCAGGACCACCTGCGGGGTATGGGACATGCTGCTGGAGGGTTCTCAGACCAACGCTGGCAACAAGGAGCATCTGTTCAGATATTCTGGGGGGAAAACAATGTCCCTCTTGGAAGTTAACGTTTCTTAAATTAAAGGCATTTGGCCTTAAATCTCCTTTTTCTCCTCCTGATGAGCAGATTTGGGCTGGGAGCCGGGCGTGCTCAGCAGCAAACCCACGTACAAGGAAAGCGCATCAGCTCCTGGTGGGAAAGTGAATTATTGAAGTTGAGGAAAGTTGTGACGAATCAATTAGTGTGGGACAGCTGTGTATGCTCCGGTGAATTATTTAAAGCCTGGTTTTAAGTGATCCCTGAAATAAAGATGGCAGAGACCAGGGAAGGAAGCAAACCACTGCAAAAGGCCACCACGATGCTTCCCTGGGTGCAGGGACCAGGCTGTCCCCGCCACGGGCGGCTGCTGCTGCCCAGCAGAGATGGGGGATGTAGGCTTTGCTCTTCACACACAGGGTTTAGCAAAACCACCCCCTGGATGTATCCTTTAATGCTGTTTTTATTCTAAGGCCAGACATTGTGGTCTGGAAACGGCAGGGCTGGTTTAACCCCGCTGGCAGAGCTGGGCAGGAGAGCCAGGCAAAGAAAAGTCCCCGCTCCGGAGGACATCATGTGAATTTTATTTGATTTCAACAGACCAGAAAGCAGCAGAGCTAGAAGCAGCACGCAGTGCTGGGAGGGGGGAAAACCGGGTTGAACTGTCTTGAAGGCTCCTAAAAAAAGCCAAACCACAAAGGGAAACAAGTGGGGAAGAGAAAATACTTTATTACATCTGTTTGAAGTGAGGAAGATACAGGAATGAGCAAATACCGAACTGTTTTGCTTCTGCTCGCAAATGAACACGCTGCTGAGCCTAATGGGATTTTAGATTAAAAGATTTAACGAAAAATAACAGCCACCTCCACAAATAGAGTTTTATAAGGTCAAATAACAGATGTGCCATAGCAAAAAATACTACCGGTGTTTTGCCTCCTCTGCAGCGATACCTCTCCCAGCCTCAGCCCCGATCTTCAGGTGCTCTCCTCTAATCCCTGCCTATATCCTCAGCGGACACATTTCCCACTGAGGACTTCGAGGGAATAATCCTCTGGGATCCTATTTCTGCTGCCTTTTCTAGGCAGGGCTTTGCAAGGAGTTAGGTGCCTGCGAGCCAAGGCCACCTTTGCAGAGCGGCAGGGCTGGGGACAGGGAGCGCAGAGGTGGCCTGGGGGGCAACAGGGATGCTTCCCCAAGAGGTTTCTCCATCACTCTTGAGGTTTTCCCAGTGATGCCTCAGCGTGCTGTCAAGGAATCGCTCCCAAACACCCAGGAGGGTTCTGATACCATCCAATACCCGCTTTGCTAATAGGGACACAGCCATCCCATCACACCAGCTGGCTCTTCCCCCACCTCTTTCTGCTGGGTGTCAGATGCAAGTCACCCCCACAACTCTTTTTTTGGAAGCATCAGGTACTTTCAGCAACGACTGACTTCAAGGGCACCGGGGGTTGGCAGAACCCTTGAAAAATTAGGCACCTTCTGCACGCCTAAATAGATGCTTAATGACAGACACTTGTGGGTGAGTGTGTTGGCAGCAGCCCAGGGTTGGGAGCGAGATGAATCAGATGCTGCCACACACAGCAAGGTGTTGGGCTGTGTGATGGCCATCATGCCGTCCATCTTCCACCTTTCCCCCTGGGGTTTGTGGAAGCGACCCCATGCTCCTGACAATGCTGTAGCCAGTGGAGGACCACCAGCATCTTCTCCACTTCCACCCCAAACTGGGGTGATAATTCTTCCTGGCTTCTGCATGCCATTACCTCTAACATGTTGAACACCTTTGCGGTGCTGGTGAAGCCAGGCAGCATTAACCCAGTGCTGGAGCTGGCCTGGGGAGGGTGATTTCAGCCACTTAACCCTGCAACAAGCCAGAAATCAGGCAAATCCCCCTTCTGCAAGGCCAGACACCAGCCATATCCTCTGCCTCCCCCCACAACACCTCCAGTAGAGCCAGGGGAATGGATGGGCTCCATTGCAGCCTGTCCAGATTAATAATAGGATATGCTTTAGATCATGCTTATCCCTTTAAGCTCTTGTTTTCCGAGAGCCTCAAGGTGCTCCCTGGCATCAGCATCCATCCCCTCCTCATCCCACCCACCCCCAGCAGCAAGGATGGGCTCTCCCAGACCATATCCAGCTCTCCCAAGAGGGAAAGGGGATCATCCCAAAGGGATGCTTGAGTGGCTGCTGGAGAGGATCCGCTCCTCCAGCAGCCACCCAGGACCACCGGGTGATTTGGAAGCATCGTCGACCTCTCTCCAGCACTCTCAGCCCCCCTTCTCCCCTGCTGATTGCAATCAACACCTCATTCATACGCCTCTGTTTACCAATTTTCCAGGAGGTATCGTGCTAATGAAGGGAGCCAGGCAATCAGGCAGCATCCCAGAAGTGGGGAAAAGGAAGAGAAGGAAGGAAGAGAGGGAGGCTTGGTGCCGGGAGAAAGAAGGGAAGGGGCCGGGCAGGGCTGGGAGAAGAGGGGGGAGAGACAGAGGAGGGGTTCCTGGGGTCTGCTCTTCCCTGCTACCAGCCCTTCATCCATTCCTGGGGTGGCTGTGTGGGCAAAGGTGTTATTACCTCCTGGGCAACATCTGCAGCATCCTTGGCTGAAGGAGCTGGGTACCAGGCTGTGGAAATCGAGGGTGCCAGCCGCAGCGCTGTGAGGAAGGCTTACTGCATTCAAAAAAGTTCAGACCAACCTCTGGAGAGCACGTTGCTGAGCCTGGGGAAATGGGCTGTGCCCTGCAATAATATGCGCCTCGAGAATTATAAAAGCACCATCTAACTGAGGTCTCCATGGGGATATCAAAGTTAAAACTCACCAGCAAGTGCCCAGCCCTTGGAGCCACCATCTTGGCTGCGTGCAGAGGGGGGGCACCCCCATTGCTTTGCTGGGGGTGTTTCAAGTTCCTCTTACTTGGTGGAGCGCTGAGATAGCCTGGATGGTTTGCTCCCTTTTCACTGGGAGGTTTGCAGCATGTGCCTGCAAGACCTGAAATAAGGGTTATGGTCCTCTGCCTGCAATCTGCTTGGCTTAGGAGGTCCCCAGGCTGTATCCCCATCTAGCATAGAGGCTAGAGCCCAGCGGGTCTGGGCCAGCAAAGCTGGCAGCAGAGGGGTGGTCCAGCACTGGCCAGAGAGGCCAGTGGAGTGACAGGGTGGGCTGCATCCCCTCCTTCTCCCCATGCTGGCTGATTTACACAGACTGGGAGCAACAGCCCTGCCCTCGGGGCTGGCAGCACCCAGAGCCCTTTCCCAGCTCCAATCTGCTTGTCCGCTGGTTAGCAGGCAGGTTGACAGAGGCATGAGGTGGGCAGGGTGGTGGCTGCCCACCCCAGGACCACCCCTCACCGGGTGCCTTTCTCCCACATGGTTTGGTGGTGAAAGGATCTAGGAAGCTGGAGGACCAGGGTCTCTCCCCTTGCTGGCGCAACAGCACCCTATAAACAAGCAATAAAAAGTCATTCAGCAGGATTTGCAGACCCCAAGCTGCCCATAACATGCAGCTGGCAACCTCTTGTTACCCCTTCTCCAAGGCTGTGCTTGGCCCCTGTGGCTGCCAGCTTGGGCAGGGTCCGTCCCTGGAGTCACCACAGATGGGGACAGGTTCTCCATCACCTCCCGCTGCTCACTGGAGCAGAGCTGCCGTGGGATGGCTGCCTGGTCCCTGCCCGTTGGCTCACAGCTGCCAGGACTGCCAGGTTATGGATGCTCTTTGGAGTAAGGTCCTGTTTTTCAGAGCAGAAAGTCCCCTGGGGCAGGATTTCCAGCACCAGTGGTCTGAAATCCCCACTTGTGGTACTGGGTCCTGAGGATGCCTCTGAGGACAGAGCTCTGACATGAAGACATCTCCTTGGTAGAAAAGCAAAGGAGAAAAGATGGGTTACAAGTGGCAACCGGGCAACAAATAACACAGGGGAAGACAGACGTGATCCCAGCCAGATGGAGAAACAGCAACAAACAATCTGTCTCCATCAGAGGAAGCCCCATCAGTCCCAGTAGCTGGGGAGAGAGGAGCATCCTCAAGAGGAGAGGGAAGCGGGGGCTTTGCCGGGCACGTGGCCGGGTTTGGAACCTGCTGGGGCTTTGACACCTCCCTAGACAAGCTCACCAAGCTTCCCAGTCCCACTCTGATCCCTTTTTTCCCCAGGAGCAGCTTTTTTGGGGGTGCTGCAAGTCGCCTGCGTTCCCTGCCCGCCTGCTAAGCCCCCGGCGCAGCTGATTGATGAATGGGCTCTCGACATGATTGATCTCTTTGACGGTATGAAATGCGGTGATTACCTGGTGCTAGTAGATTTTTCTAAGTGTATCTCACGCAGGCACAGGACATTTGTGCCATTATCGTTATTAGCTCCATTGTTAGTGACTAATCTATGCAAAGATTTGGCCTGGCCTGTTGGAAGCGTGCGAGGCAGCAGCTGTGCTCCCGCTGGAGACGGACCCTGCAACAGGAAAGGGGATTTTCATCAATTGGGTTATTTCTTTTAATTCTTTTTTTTTCTTTTTTTTCTGGAGTCTATTTATGGAGACGAGCATCCTTCAGGCATTCATGCTCACTCCCTTGTAATTCTTTTTTTTTCGTATTCCCTGGTTAGGACCAGGGAAGATGGTAGGGCGAGATGCTGAATAGCTTTGGTGGTGAGCAGTTCCTCCAGCCCTTAACAGCTCAGGAGCGGGGAGCTGTCCCATAGAGGAGCAAGGAGGTGACAGGAGGGTCCCCACCTCCCCATGCCAGGCAGAACCACAGTGGGGGAGTGCTGGCAATGGTCCCTTTGCTGTCCCTCAGCCCTGGGGTGGTTGATGGCAAGGTGCTCCAGCAGCACTGCCCTCTCCCACTGAAACCCATCACAGCTCTCAGCTTTCCATTAGAGAAAAAAGCCCAAACCCCTTTCTAAAACCTTTTCTGCCCAAATATCTGCCATTTGCTAAACCTAAATCAACCAAACTGCCCAAATATCTGCCATTTTCCAAGCCTAAACTTCAGCCCAGAAACTTAACCGCAAGAAATGAAGCTCAACAGGGACCCACAAGGGACCCAACACCATGACCCTGGAACCCATGTCAACCCATTTTGGCCACCCAAACCCAAGGGGAGTCAGAGGGGAGCAAAGATGCAGCTAATCCCCATCGGATCCCCAAATCAGCCTCTCCCAGGGCTGGCAAAGCTTTTCCCTTGCAGAGCCCTGGAACACAGTGGGTATTTTCTCCTTTGAAAGCAGCCATCAGCTGAGACCTAATCAACATCTTTCCAAAAAGGGGTGAGAAAAAAGGAAAAAGACAAAAGAAAAAAAGAAAAAAAGGAAAAAGAAAAAAAAGAAAAAAACCTCCACAAAGGCATGTGAGCTGATGCTTAAGTCAGGGGATCATTTAGGGTATGATTTATTAGATAACAAACAGGTAAAAGGGAGCTTGGGCCAAGGGGGGAGGCATGACAAAACAGGAGGGATTTAGCAACAAGGCAAAAAATAGCCTAAAAACATGGCAAATGAGAAAATAGTGACAGTTGCCATCCCCACAAGGATGAGTTAAAATCCTGGCTGGTATAACTCAGCAGAGAGCCCGGGAAGCCAATGGAGCTGCAGTAATTTACAATAACTGCTAGTTTGGCTCAATTTAAATAGCTCAGCTTTATGAATACCAGAAATTGTGTGTGTGTGTGTGTGTGTGTACACGCATGAGAAAGAGAAGAGGCGAGTTGGGAAGGTTTTATTTACACTGCAGCTTAGAAGCTGCTTAAACTGATTTGGAAGCAGGTGAATAATTAATTGCATCTTTAAGGAATCGAGCTGTTAATAATACTCCCCACAGTGGCAGTTTATAAATGTTCCT
Source organism: Nycticryphes semicollaris (assembly GCA_013400055.1). NCBI lineage: Eukaryota > Metazoa > Chordata > Aves > Charadriiformes > Rostratulidae > Nycticryphes > Nycticryphes semicollaris. The sequence continues at coordinate 86,352 of VXBJ01002850.1, read as the reverse complement.
GTCAGGGTGGAACATGGAGCATCGCAGAGGGAATGTGAGGGGGGGTGAGGAAAGCCTGGAGGAAAATCTTCCCCCTCCCCTTCCCCTGCCTGCAAAATGAATTAAAGTTGCCACTTTTTCTGCCATCCAGCTGTTCCTGACACCTGGATGTCAAATCAATATTATAATGACAGCACCACAGCAAAAAAAAAAAAGGAAATAATAAAAAAAAAAGTCTTATTACTACATGGAAAATATTTATATTACCTCCCACTCTCCAAGGTATAGCCTGTTAATTGAGCACAAAGGGTAGGATCTGCCTGGAGCCTGCAGAACCCATTAGAGAACCAGCTGATAAAGTTACAATGAAATCAGGTAAACGGGTACTACACGGGGAAGGTGGTCCTGAGCAGCGCAGTGTTTGGCCCCCTCCTACCCCTGGGCAGCCCAGAACCTCCTGCTGTATCCCTTGGGCATCCCCTGGGACCCCATCACCAGGAGGTGCTTGAGGAGGAGAAGGGATGAAGGAGCAAATGGGTACCTTCATGCCGCTGTCTCTGCTTGCTAATGATGCTGCTCTGCTCAGCTGGTTCCAGCGCCCTGATTAATGTCCTACAGCCAGGTTTGCCCAAATCCAGAGCAGCCGGGGCCATGGGGATTCAAACAGCGCAGAAAAAAACCCAAACCAACCCAAAAACCCTCTGGAGCTGGGAGGTTTGGGAAGTGTAAGGGTTTACCTTACACTTCAGGACAGAAATAAGCCTCTAATAAGAAACTGGAAGGGAAGAGCTGGGGGAAAAGCTGTTTCCTTCAGGGAACCTTTGACCTTTTGCTGAGAGAGAGATTTGCTTCCGTGCAAGCCTAAATCCCCCATGCCAGTGGCTGCAAAGGGTATCGCTGAGCATCCCCCAGCCCGCTGGTGGTGGTGACTGCCCCTCCACCCCCAACCTAGGAGGGGTGTGTGGGGACCAAAACCACCCAAGGATTTGCTCACTCTGTCTTTGGGGTGTTTTTCTGCCTCCTTATTCCAGCAAGGGGCAAAACCATCAGTCCTCACCTCTTCGGTCTCTCAAGCCACGTCCTGGGACATGCATGCAGGGCAGGGGATGGCAAGGGAGACCCACACTGCTCTCCCAGCTTCTCCTACCCTCCCCAGCCCAGCGCAACTCTGAGGTGGAAAATCAGCACCTGCAGAGCCCTGCCTTGTTTTCCATGATTAATCCGTCTGTTTGAGACCAGCAGGACCCCCCTCCTTGTCCATCCTTCTCCCCCCCCCCGAACCCTCGACAGCCACGTGTGAAGGCTGACGTTAATCAGATAAATTCCTTTGCAGCAGCACCAACAATTTTTCTGAAGTACAGTCTCCCTGAAGCTACTAATAATTACTCCAGGCCCAGACATTAAAGCAGCACCAAAAAAAAAAAAAGGTTTTTAATTAAAAAATTAATTTTTTCTGACAGACCCACTGATGCTGACTTGGCACATAAGAGCATTCATCAGGAGGGAAAGGAGAAGGGTGGTAATGACCTGCTTGCATGTACCTGCTGGGAAAGGGGCTCCCAGTTGGGCTTTTCCCAGTAAATGCCTCTGTGCTGCTGGGGAGGGGGATGTGGAGGTGGGCAAGGGCTGCCCCTAGGAGTGAGACTCCACTGATGGGACACCCCCAGATCTGGATGAACCTGAACCCTTCAGCCAGGTGGGATTTATTATCCCAGGACTGGGAAGGCAAAGGAGGGGAGAGGATGGAAATAAAACACATCATCAGTGGGAAAAAAAAAAAATCCAGTATCTCAAAGGGCTTGTGATGGGAAAATGAGAGGAAAAAGGGAAAAAAAAAAAGGTGCAGATTCCCCCACCCATGCTTTCTGTCCCCAGACTCAGAGATGCAGCCCATGGCGGCTGCCCCAGCAACATTGCTCAGCACTATGGTAATAGTGCCCAGTGCTAAAAAACCCACTACAATGCTCTGGCAAACTCCGTGGCAGCTCCTGGGGTTACAGACCCAACTTTTTTCCCCCGACTAATCATAGCATCAGCTCAAGCTCTCCTTCCCTCTGGCTGCCTCCCATCCGGGGGTCTCAGGCTCGGGTACCTCCGTAGAACATAATGAATCTCTCCCCGTCCCCTCACTGGCTCCAGGGTTTGCAGAAGCGTGTAATGAACGTCTCTATCTAACAGGTTCTGGGGGTGTTTTACACAAGCCTGACAGAGAAACACGGCCCAGCAGCGAGCCGCTAACAAGAGATGCCTTTACTGCAGGAGGATGAAAGGCAGGAGGGATCGAGGCGGTGCGATGCTTTGGTGGTGGGGGCCGAATTAATTGGATATGGGAAAATGCCTAAATACATACGTTGGGGGGGAGAAACAGCAAGGTGCTTGTGCAGGAAAAGCCAAACCGACGGGCTTAGATGAAGAGGCTGAAAACTGATTTCTCCACTGGCACAGGGCGCAGTGAAAGGGAAGCAAAGGTAAAAAAAAAAAAGCCCTCTAAACTGCTAGAAACATCCCCCACACCTTTCTGAAGCCATCAGGGCAGAGGAGGGATACTTGCCTGCAGTGATGAGCCTGGGCTCAGGCAGGATGCTCCTTCCCTGTGGCCCAAGAATTCGGTGAAGTCAATCCAGGAGATCTGGGGAATACAAAATGTTGAATGAACTTGAGTTGCTTAATACAGAGAAGTGATGGTCAAGGGCAAAAATGAGCCTGCAAATACAGAAGAAGACCCTCTCCTCTGCCTCCAGTGTGGGGAGGAGAGAAAGGGTTGGGTTAGATGTTAGGAACCCCCTTTCCAGCAGCGCTGGTGGGGACATCTAGGCATTCCAGGTCCCATCTGAGTCTGAGCTGATTGCCCAAGGATAGGTAGATTTTAATGCAGTTACAACTGGACAACCAGTTCCCAGGGTGAGTGGATTACTGGTACATTTTGGATAATTATGCTGGGATATCTGTCTGCCGCTCCCCAAAGTGTCACACACCCAAACACGGTGCTGTGGCCTCTACCAGAGCAGGGATGGGAACAGTGAGGAAGAATATTATTTGGTTTTCCATCGGCTCATCAAACGGGTGAGCAAACAACCTGCAGAGCTATTACCCTTCACATCCAGCCATATGAGATAAACAGTGATTTGTCTTGGGCACTTCCCTGACCGAGCATCCCCCTGCCCAGGCTGGGGGGACGCTGGGTTCAGGGGGAAAGGGAGCAAGGTCTGCGGGGGGCAGAGGGAAACAACCATGGAACTTTGGGAACCATGATTCATTGCCTTTCCCTTTTCTTTTAGGGTAGTTCAGCAGTTAGAGCTCTTTTGGAGACCTTGGACCTGTCGCTTCCTTCCCATACCTGACCTCTGCTTTATTTTGGTGCATTTTCCATCTTTAAAAATGGGAAAAGGGAAAAAGAAAAAAAAAAAAGCAAAAAAAAAACCCCAAAACAACTCAACCCACCTCAACCTTTCAGTCTTTTCTGTGACAACAGGAGAGTGTTTCTGCTCATCTGAGAAAGCCTTTGAAAATCAATATATAATCTACCTGTAATAACCTCACACTTAGGGAAATTATTTCAAATCACATCTGTTTGGGGAGACGGTAATTTAGACCGGCTTCCCCCAGGGATTGCTCTTCCCGTTGGTGCATGGCTCAGCCCCCTGAGCTGTGGGTGAATGGAGCAGAGCAGCCTGCTTCACCCCAGGAGGGGCTCCCCAAATTCACCCCGGTCTCCCACTGGGCTCTGCCACCTCCTCTGAGCGTTCCCATGGTCGGTTGAGACCCCACCACCACCCGTCCTGCTCCACTCCAAGAACCCCAATTTGCGCTCAAGAGCCGTTCGCCTGCGGGGATGGAAAAGAAATTCTCCCCTGCAGAATAAACGGGGAGAAAAATTGCACTTTTTTTGGTAACAATCAGAAGCCACCTTCGGCACCCGTCTGAAACACAGCATTAAGCAGTTCTGCCAGCACCAGGAGTGGGTACCAATTAGAAAAATAAAAAAGAGAAAGCTCACTTGAGATGCCTTAAACCCATAAGGGACAGCGCTTGGATGTTTTTCTCCCTCTCACAGCACTTAAGCCCCTCTCCCACTCCTCTTGAGCATCTTTAAGATATTCCTCAGCATTCACCAAAGATAGAGGCTTATGTGACCATAAATCCAAGCCAGACGGGATCCTCCTGCATTTTCCCGCTTCCCTGGGCAGAAGGGGCAGCGGGTTCCCAAGCACACGGAGGAGCCCAGCAAGAGCTGGGCACTTGGTACAAGTCCAACCTCTGTTTTTAACGGCTGCCAGCATCACTGCCAGCTCCAAAAGCAAAAAAAAAGTTATTCTTTGGAGCAGAGGACCTCCAGTAACGCACCGCATCGGGCAAGCCTTTTGGAAAAGGCAGCCGAGCATCGTTAGCGTGTTTTGGGGACAAGAGAGTGGCTTTGATGGTATTTATGCCTGCGTGGGGCTCAGCCTACATCCCTGGCTCCTCTCGGGGAGACCCAGCACCCCAGGCTTGCGGCAAATACCTTCCACTCGGTCATCTTTGAAAGGGGCTGAAAAGAAGTGCCAGCAGTAAAAGAGTTATTTTTATACGCTATGCTGGGGAAACTGGGAATGTACAGGTAAAACTGAAATACATAAATAATAGGATGGTTCGGGTTCGGGTTGGAAGGGACCTTAAAGATTGTCTAGTTCCAACCTTCCTGCCCTGGGCAGGGACACCTCTTGCTAGACCATGGTTGCTCAAAGCCCCATCCCCCCTGGCTTTTAGCTAAATCCCCTGAGCTAAAGGCTTCCCAAAGGTGAAATTAAAAAAGCACACAAAATGAGCCAGCTCTAACCTCTGCCCTACCCTGGGTTCTCCTCCTCAAGCACAGATTTCCCTTGTTTACAACTAAATATCTTCCCTTCAAAGACGTATGCTCATTAACTTGGCACAGCTGCCCCCGAGGAACCTTGCAGGGAAAGAGTTGCCTGGCCCTGGCCACCGAGGTGCTGACACCCCTAAGGTACACGCGGCGTCCCATGTTCAATGCAGCCCAAATTTTGCTGATGCTATGGTTCCTTAGCCTTATTTATTTATTTATTTTAATACCAGGAGCATTCACAGTAAAACAAGGTTATCCATTTTCTCTGGCAATCGTCTGCTCCTTGGCAGATGGGAGTTTTCAAGGCACTTCAGCTACTGTGACACAATGAGGGACTCATTAAGGCAGCATCACGGGAGGGTAACGAGAGGCTGGGGATGGCCCCTGCTGACCTGGGCAAGGTTCAGGCATCAGCAGCAACGCCAGCACCACCCCATCAGTTTGTGCCACTTAGCCCTCTGCCAAGTGCCAAGTAGAAGGAGAAAGAAACCAAATCCTGGGATATAGGCTTGGCTCTCGCCCACTTCTCAGCTGCCCATGCCTCTCCTGGCTCCAGCCCCGGATGGTTTCCAAGCCTCCCTCACTTCTTAACACATTTTATTTTATTATTTTATTTTTCTCTGGACTCTTGTGAAATTAAATGCCGCTGAATTTACTTTGCAGAAAACTCTGCATCCTGCTGGTACTTTTCTGCCAGCTGTGACCTCATCCCCCAGCGACTGGATTTGGGAGTAAATTAATAGGTCCAGTCCATTAATTAATTGCAACTGACTCGCCCGGTGAACTGAACCCATGTCTCTCATTCATGATCTGCCCAGGAACCGNNTGATCTGCCCAGGAACCGTTCCAGATCCCTGCTTGGAGAGCACTTACTATCTTTTCACATCAGCAAAGTGGTTTGGATGAGCGCATTCCAGCGCGTAGGCTATTAGTGGACCTTTAATTATCCCCTACTCGGCTCCTGTACCCCAACCCCAAAATAAAGGGGAGGGACGACATGACACATGCCGTTAAAAGCAGCAGTTCACAGAGCAACACCTCCAGGCATCAAAGCTTCTGTAGCTGAGGTAACGCCGAGCATCGCAGAGGCACATTTGTAGATAGGAACAAGCCAAAAGCAAACGCTCCAGCAAAATCTCTAAACATTGCATATATATTTTCAGTTTATTTGCTGGGCCTACCTCCCCTCCGAATCTTATTTGCTGCTGCGGTGTGTCGTGCTTGGCTTTTCCTTTTTCCTTTCCCCCCCACCCCCCCGCCTTCTTCTCCCCGGGAGAACTTAATAAATCTTTGAAATCATCAAAAAGAAATGCAGCTTCAACACTTCGAGAGCGCGGTTAAGTTACTTCCCGGCAACATAAACTAAAGCTGTAAAGTCAAACATTTCCATGCCATAACACCAGATGAAAACGAGGGGGTTGGGAGGAGAGGGAATGGGAAGGTCCCCGTTTTGGCTCTCCCATCACTGGGGGGGCTAGAAAAGCCTAGAAAGCCAGCGGCTGGCTCACGGCGCCACAGTTTCAGCTCTTCTCATTAGGGCGGCTGTCTCCGCCTGACCCCGCTCCCGGGTGGATGCTGGTTTGATGAAACGCACCTCTGCCAAGGGGCATGGCCACGGGTGGCTTCCATAAGGGACCAGCAGAGAGAGACTGAACCCCCCAGGGGCTGCCCACCTCCCTCTCCTCCCTCTTTTTGTCTTTTAATAACGTTTAACAAGCGTTTGGAAGATGGGCACTATGGCAAACCAAACCCCCTTTGGCTGTCCCCCACAGGAGGAGGCTGGTGGCACTCACCCACTGCAGGACCAGGGGATGGATGCAGGCAGGACCAGGGAAGCATGCAGGCAGGATTACCATGGCAACGCAGCAAAAAAGCAGCGTGGCAGTAGCCCCCAAGAGGTGAAATGGGTCAGGAGAAACTTTGCTGCCAGAGAAGGCACAGGGACAAGGGTCCTCCAGCGACAGGGAGGCATCAGGGCTCCCACAAACCTTCCACCCTGGCAGCCGGGGATGAGGCAGGGACCCCGCAGCCAGGTCTTTGTGGTGGGGTCCCTCACCCTTCCCTGGTGCTGGGGAGCTGTGGGTAATTGCCGTGCAGATTGCCGAGGCTGTGCCTTGCCCTTGATTTACTCTCTTAAACCTCCTGCTTTCTAAATCTTGCTTTATTAGTATTACCACACAGCAGAGCACAANAAAAAAAAAAAAAGGCAACCAGAGCCAAAAATACCACAGGTTATTGTTTTAAATCCTGCATCTGCTGGATGGTTGCAGACACATGCTCCCCGCTACGACCCCCAGCCCCAGCTGTGGTGCCACCTCGACCCCATGGGCAAGGGGGACCCCCAGCACCCTGCTGCCCCAGAGCACGAAGGCAGCAGCTAATCCCCCATCTCAACAGCTTTTACTCAGTGCTGCAGCAGAGCCAATGCTAATCCTGGCCACGTTTAACCATTTATATTGATTACCCTGTCAGCTCATTTGAATAATTAAAACCAGATGGAGCCCTTTTATGTGTTTAAGGGAACAACACCAGGAGCATCCCTGAAGCTGTGCATTTTTGGTGGAGGGAGCAGAGGGGTGTAGGGGAGGCCAGGCATCTTTTGCTGTCAAATCTTTCATTTGGTGACATTTGCCACCCTGTGTGGAACCTCCTGTGTCCCCACTGCCACCTCTGGAGATAGGGTGGTGGCATCAGCTCAGTTCCCACCCCAGAGCCTATTGGAGGCAACCAACAGTATCCGTGCTCTTATTTATACAGAAATAATTGCTGTTGTACACTGATGCCGTGCCTTACACAAACAGCATTAAAAACGCCAACCAGCCACAAACCTGACAAACAGCAGCAAATAAATTAATCCAGTGCCAACAGCTGAATATTCCAGTGTCAACATGTGTGTAATGATGGGGTTTGGGGCAGGGTGGGTGGGTTGTCCCAGCATCCAGCCCTACCTTCAACTTCCCACCCCCAACCTCCTTCAGCTCCTGCTCCAAAACCTCACCCATTTTCAAGCCCTGGAGAGAAGCTCTTGCATCAGCTGGGTGTCTGCCAGGGACCTGTGGCTTCTTCAAACGGATGGGTGACACCAGCTCAGATCTGGTTACTTGTTATTCCACCGTCTTTTCAAAGACAGTAAAATATTCCTGGCATGGCGCTGGTTATGCACTCCTGCCATCGAGCAGGGATGAGTTATCTTCACAGAAAGAAGCATAGATTAATATGTCAAATGAAAATGAACTATTGGCAGATTAAGATGAAAACGCGATGGCCAGCGATAGGGAGAAAAGGAGAAGAAAAAAGAAAATGAAGCTTCGCAGGAGGACAGGAACATTAAAAATTGAGTAATTGATCAGCGCCGGTGAAGTTGGATGGAGTTTGAAGACACTGTGCAAGGTGGGGACTTGCCTTGCACATCCTCTCCTGACCATGGATGGGGGGAGGACCACGCTGGGAACCTCGTCTTGACAAGGGGACAGCTACCCTGGGACAGCTACCACCACATTGGACTTTGCCATGTTGGTTATTGTGCCAGTGATCCAGCTCTGCACCGAGCCTTGGGTTCTCAGCAAGCTGCGGGGTGGGAGGGACGGGGACAGGACATGGGTGCAGTCCTGCTCCCAGAATGGGGACACCTTCATTCAGGGGACACTAAGCCACCCTCACCTGCCACATCGCAATACAGCTCCCATCTGCTGGCATGGGAATGCAGGTCTCGGGGGAGACATTGCCACTCCCAGCACCACGTCCTTGGCTGCCTGAGCCCAACCCATCTACCAGATGGGACTCCATCTCCATCTGAGTGGGGATGACAGGCAGGGCTTCATGGGGAGGGCTCTGGCTTCTGCCAGATTCCTGAAATGGAGATCAGGGAGCCAGGAGCTGCACCACAGCCCCTCCAGAAACGTCAGCTTTCAGAGGTCCCCAAGCCCAGCACGTCTGTGGCAGGTCAGCAGCTGGTGGCAGCCTGAGCTGCTGGGAGCAGCTCTCCCCTTGCAGTATGCCACCGGTCTCACCTGTAACTCCCACTCTGCTCAAAATCCCACTCCAGGGTGCTTTGAAGCTTCTGGACCAGCTGCAGAAGATGCCTGCAGCAGGACACTCCAGCAGGTCTCCATCCCACCGGCAAGACCCACGGTGTCTTCTCCTGCCGTCCTCCAGCACCATCGGTGCCCTGCTCCATACTCTTTGCATCCGATCTGCCCCTCACCATGGCATCCGGCCCTGCTTTTCTTTCCCAGCTCCCAGAGATGAACACCACCATTTGAGCTCAAAAAATGTTTTTCCAAGCAGAAATGGGTGTGCTCCAGCAGTGCGTCATAGAAACCTCACAATTCACAGGTGTTTATTGTCCGGGACGAGCAGTCGAGCCTGGTTTGTTTTACTTAGTACCTGGAAATAGATATTTCCTAGTGTTTTGACGCGTTTAGGTGCCTGGATTTTGATGAATCGTGCCCACGAGCAGCAGGCTGGCGGGTTTCTGTTTCCTCTCCTCCCAGCAGACTCCCACGCTTCAGCATGAGCCCCAGCCCTGTTCGGCGTCATGGGGATGTGGCCGTGGAGCCCCGAGTCCAGGCAGGGGGCTGCAGCCTCCCCTCCCGCTCCTCAGAGGAGAAAAGAGGCCAAAAAGGATCCCTCTCCCTGCCTGCCACTTGCTGCCTCTGTCAGAGATGATAAGAATTAATTAAATTTCCCTGCCTTTCCTCTGCCTTTGTAAGTGCCCAGGGGATTTATCAGCTGCCTCCACCATGGGGTCTATCTGATTTAAGGAGAGGAGCGGGGGGGGGGATACATATATACTCCATTACATGTGTCTTAATACTGCAGAGAGGATATCACCCCCGAGCACCCAACAAATTGGGATGGGAGTCATGGGCAAGGCCGGGAGGGGAAGGGGAGCAGCCTGGCAAATGGCACTAACAAAAGTCCCTTTGCTGGAACCTGACCCAGCATCCTTTCCCTGCCCCCCTCCCCAGCACCGCTGCAAGGGCAGATGCCACCGGTGTCCCCAGGGCAGGACGCCAAAGGTGTGCAGGATCCATGTTTTGGCAGATATCAGGGGTGGGACTGCCCCATTCCTTAGCTCTGGCCAAGATTTAAGACCATTTGCAGCGCTGCTGCTTTATTCCCCAATGCCCAGGGTACCACAGCATCCCCCCCAGGGCAGTGTTAGAGCAGGATGCCCAGGGGGGTCCTTCCCACCCCGCAAATCACCCTGTGTTCAGGTTGTCACTGCCTCTGCTGGGTTAATAGCCAGGCAGGAGATGATGCAGAGGAATAAGAGATGGCTCCCTCCAAAAATCAAGTCCTACTCCATCCCTACACAAAGAGCTTTTACCCTCGGTCCCTCAGAGATCTGACGCCCTGGCAAGTGGTGTCCTCCCGTCCATTTCAGGCCACCCCGCGCTTTCTGCCCCGTCCTTGCCTGCCGGGGGGTGGCAGGGCTGTAAAAGCCTTTGGCAGAGGGACCTGCCATGAATCACACTGAATTTAGAGCCGAGCTGCGGGAAAGGGAATTATATAACTCTCAGGAGACAGGCTGGCGGGGAGCGAACATCCATCATGCACAAATTCTGGATTATTTACCAGGGCTGGATCTCGCCAAGAGAAACACCCCCTGTACCGGACACTCTGCAAACGGATTAAGCCGTGGGGACCTATTCAGCAAATGAAAAGTCTCTGTCTCGCTTGTCAGAGCAAACTAGGGATGTTTATTTCCCTTCCCCAGGTCCCTCAGCCCACAGAATGAGCCCAGCGCCCGGCACGGGATGAGGTCTCAGCTCTTGTCCCCCTCCATCCTACAGCCCAGTTCCTGGAGATGGAGGAGCCCAGAAGCTGTGCCGACCGACTCTTTTATGAGCAGCACTTAATTATTCTCCCTTTTAAAACGTTTCACATCATAAACCTGGGATGGAGTAGAGGAAGGTGATTATTCTGTTGCTTGCTCTCCCTTGTTGGGGGCCAGTGGCGTGTTTAGGGGGGTCTGATAAAAACCAGGCCCCCCTCCTCACTGACGCTTGCAGGCTCTTATCCTCTCACCAATGCAAGATCCCACCTTCACCTGCACAAATGCCAAGCCCTGGGCATGCTGCAACCTTCCTCCCTCTCTGCCAGGAGGAAGACGAAGGGCAGAGCTCATTTACACAGCGGGAGGCAGAGTGACACGTCCCCACTTTGCACTGAATTAAGACGTGCGCAGGAAGATTGAGGGAAGTGAGACACGGACCTCAGACGTGCATCACGGCCATCAAGAGCCCCCATCAAATCACTGTCCTCTCGACGTTGACAGCCTTAAATCAAGGCAACCGAAGGGGCAGGAGATGCTCTCCAAAGCTCAGCCCAGGTGGCCACAGGGCTCCCTGTGATATACGAGAGCAATCTTCCCTAGACACCAGGCTGTATTTTGCTCTTCTGAAGTCCTGGCCATACCTGGCCATTGGCTCCCAGCCTTCACGAGCATCATTTGTCTGCCTGGCCCTAACAGCAGCTTTCAGAGCAGAGCAAGATGCTCCTGCATGATGGACCAAGACCTAAATGAAACCTTAGTTGCATAAATAAACCCCTAATTGTGCCACGTTGCACTCCTTAGACGTAAGCACACGCAGAAGTGTTTCATCACCAAGGGAGGGATTGAAGCTTTAAAACAAAGGCAGGATGTGCAAATCCTGAAGTTTGGATTGTCCCAGAATTTGGCCAGTGTGATGGCCCGTGGCTTGTCCTTGCATTCAGCAAATACTTGGAGCTCAGGATGTGCCCCATGAGCTCGCCAATTCTGACCGGCTTTCCAATGGTCCTCGATCCTGCAGAGGGAAAGGTGGATGGATGTTCAGCCCCAAAATCTTTGTGCCTGCAGGTTTTTAGCCATCAGATGCTGCAGTCCTGCTCCCCAAGCACCTCAAAGAGAGGGAAAAATGACTCAATCTGTCCCAAAGACTGAGTTTTTTAGGAGGGGTTTTGGAACTGTTCCCAACCTAGAGACTTTATATCGGTTCTTTCTGCACCGCTTTCCTTAAATTGGCAGTAAAAATTCAGGGAGACTAAAAGTCTGTGATTTGTACTTTGCACATGGGAAGCGGAACAATCTTTTGTTCATTTACTGTGACAACTGCAGTTCAGATTTAATTATTTACGATAATGTTCCAAGGCGCATTAGGGAATGTTCTCTTAGTTCGTAAAAAATAACGACGCCTTAGTACTGAGTGGCATCTAGCTACAGGCTCTGCTATTGCACCAGCAGAGGCACGTGTGGCTCCAGGAGCAAAGAGGAGGCATCGTCCTTCACCTGGTAGGTGGCTTAAACCCATGCCACCTTCCCACGGGAGACGAGCCCCGTATGACCCCTCATCCTTGGTTGCGCGTTGGTGGCTCAGAGGTTCCCTCAATTCTTCCCACAGCCCCACCTGAGCATCAGGCTCATTGAAAGGGTTGTGTGTCCTGATGGGATTTTCTTGTCCCTCGGAGCAGTAACTCTGCTGGAGCAATGCTCCCCTGATTCATTCAGACACAGGGCCTTTGCTCGGCAAAACATGTCCTTCAACACCCCAGTTTTCCCAAAGCCACCAGAAAGCTAGTAGATGTGCCATAGCATCATCCAGGAGGGTGAGAAGACCAAGACAGGGTGCCTGCAGTGCCAGGAAGCACCATCAGGACCAAGGGGTGGAGGTCACCAAGGGAGGGGACACCAACAGGGTCCCTCTGCCAGCAACCCAGGCTGCTGCAGTTTCTGCACGAGCAGCCAAAGCTCCAACAGCACCGGTCCCAGCCTGATGCTTCCTTGGCTGGTTAATCCACATGAGCCTCATTTCCTTTCCCTCTCCCTCACCACCTTATAGATTGCATTTGTCAGTGGTAAGGGGAGGTGGTGGTGAGGGGAAATAAATTCATTCTTCATCCTTAATTTTTCTTGGCTGGTTAAGAAGAGTGCTTGGAGCTGGAGCAGCAGGACCGGTTGTGGGATTAGGACCACTGCAAGGGGACTGGCAGCTGATGGAGCGTGGGGACTGGTGTGGTTAGCTTTTGTTTTGGTACCCACGCACACGTAGCACCCCAGCGTGAACCTCCTGCACCTTAGAGAGGCTTGAGAAAGGGAAGTTGTCTCCCACAGGTGTGTTTTTCTTCCCCACTCCCAGGATACAGCCTGCAAGCCCCATACCCTCCCAGAGCTGCCATCCACCTCTTGCTGCCCAGCTCTGACACACTTCGTAATTTGCTCCTTGGCCGTTGGCCCTCACATAAATACCCGCTGACCCACCTCAGTATTTCTTCCAGCAGTCACTGTACCAGTGCACGCCGACGCTTTTTACTATGTCCTTCTCCATTAGTCACAGGAATTAGGAAAGACAGTTGGTATTTCATCATTAAATGCGTCACATCCAATAAATTGATCATTATTCTCTGCTGATGAGCGGCAAGGTTTCCATCAGGTTAGAGCAGTTATGGGTTTTTTTCCCCCCATCTTCAAGAAGTAGCACAGTTTCTCTTAAGATCTGTTATAATCAAAGGATTAGAGCTCTGGAAATGTCCTTTGCATACGTGGGAAGGTTTTGTGGTTTGGTTTTGGGCTTTTTTTTCCTGCTCTCTTAACTCTCACAAAGAGCCTGCTTTGAAACCCTGGCTCCCAGCTCCGCGATACTGCCTGTACCTGACCTGGTTTTAATTTTAGTCTTGCCTGAATCTGCCACCAGCTCATTTAGTCGTAGCATTGAGAGCTCTCTATACAGTCGGCCACAGGGTCAGCTCACAGATTTTTATTACAATTTCCGAGTCCAGCCGTGTTCTGCAGCTCTGACCCGGCTCCTAGCTACCAGAAACCTTCCCCTTTCGGGGCTGTGGACCCCCACCTCCTCCTACACCCCTCCTGCACCTTTGGGATGGGAGGCAGGAGCTGTACCCTGGGGCAGAGACCCCTCTCCTCTCACAGCCCCACACCACAGCAGGAATGTCAACGGCAGGATTTGCGTCACATCCACAGCTTTGCGGGCTGCAGAGAAAATGAGAGGTGGATATTTTCTTCTGGGACATTTCCAGCATCTCTGACACGGCAAGCGATGCCCCGGAAAGAGCTGACCCAGCTGCCCGGTTAGAGCCATGATGGGCTGAGCAAGACGTAAGAGCACGAACATTCCAATGAATATTCATTTAAAAACTTGCTCAAATATTCCCAAGGTAAATTTGGCTCTGTATTAATTTCGCCCTGCACGCTAAGCACATTGTTATTGCAGAGATAAAGCTGCACAGCCAGATAGAACCTGGTTCTCTCTCTTCAGCACAGGAGGATTTAAATACCCCAGGCTGGCCTGGCTCTGAAGCAGCTTTCTATTGCCTTGCACCTCTTCCACCGTGGATGTCACCACGCGTGGTGGAAGGACCATCTTCTCCACCAGCACAGCTGCAGCCAGGAGCAGAGCAGCAGGTCCCACCAGGCTGCGGGAGCCTTTTCGGTTTGCGTTTTTCCAGGGGTATGGAAAAAGCACACTCTGAAAATAGCCACATAAATACTCTTCCTGGAAATTCAATTCAATTACTTTTGCTGACCTCCGAGGCAACCCTCACCAAGGCTTTTGCTGAGTCTCACAAGTCATGAAGAACATGGCAACGTAATTAGCCAGCAGAGACCGGAGCAGTGAATCCCAACAGGAGGCAACTCTTCCCCAAACAGACCCAACTGCCCAAGTTCCTCTTTCCATTCCAGCTCCTCCTGCGATCCCAGCAGCTCCAGCTTTTCAGGACTCAAGGCCACCACTCCTTGGGGCAGGATAGAGCATGCCCCACTTCATTGATGCCCTTTTCTTGTCCGTTCCCTCCATCCCCATTCCTTCCACCTTGCATTTCTTCCCAGGCTGTAATTGGGATGATGGCCAGGTTTGTGGACGTGTTTGTCATCCAGTTCCTCTTTCTGTCCACTCCACAACCCAAGATTCATACGTACATCTACATTCATCATTCCTATGTGCTGCTCTGGCATTAATGTCCTCATGAGCATGTCTGGATTGCTTGGGAGATAATGATTTTGCATCTTTAATGGCTCCTTCAATATCTGTAACCAGCTCAGTCTTTGCCTGGGTTGAGTCTCTCTCTTACCAGGAGGTCTCTAATTGCAGGATGATGTGTCGGTTCAGCTGGCTGATCACCAATCACTCTGTCAGCCAGGCCCTCCAAGCAGCACCTGGGGACCAATCCACTTTGGTGACATCTCAGACAGCTCTGCACGGTCCCACAGAACAGGAGGGGGACTGCAAGGACCAGGATGCAGT
This sequence comes from Nycticryphes semicollaris, assembly GCA_013400055.1. Classification (NCBI taxonomy): domain Eukaryota; kingdom Metazoa; phylum Chordata; class Aves; order Charadriiformes; family Rostratulidae; genus Nycticryphes; species Nycticryphes semicollaris. The sequence goes on along the minus strand of VXBJ01002850.1, from coordinate 71,283 downwards.
CCCACAGCTAATGCAGTTCTCTGCAGCTGTGTCCCATCACGGGGGGGGGGGAAGGGGGGGGAGGGGTCCAGCAACAAAAATAGACTGCAAAGAATTGTGCAAAGAATTGGAGCTGGGCAATTCTGGCTGCTGTTACCAATATGCCAGCTGAAAACAAGCAGCCAGGCTTCAGAAGTTTTGAGCCTCTACCTCATCTAAATCAGAGCCCTGAAAATCAACCCCATCTACACTCCGCATCAGCTTCTGCCTGGCTGTTGGGACCTTCTTAATCCCCTTAAATCACAGCTCCCCACTTCCCATCTGTAAATTATGAGAGCAACTCCCTGCTCCATTGGGGCAATACTTAGGTATTCCTTTCAACACACCTCGTGCTGTTTGGGACAGTGCTCAGGTCTCTCCACCTTGTATCCGAGGGAAGGTGATCACCCCAGCTCTTCCCACATCCCATTTGCACCAGTATGAATGGGCACTGGAAAAACCACCCCGAGCCAGGAGAGGTGTGGGGAGGGAGCACAGGATGAGCTGCTCCCCCTTGTGAGGATGCCGCAGCTCTTTCCCTATCCCACTCCACTGTGTTCAGTGCCTTGTTCCGCTCCAAGCTCAGAGGGTATTTCAGCCATTTCAGTGCTTCTAATCTCTTTGGGAACATTGCTGAGAAACACAATTTTGAGCCTCCCAAGATGTGACGTGACTTGTAATTCAAGGCAGAGGTGAAAGCCTACCACCCAAGGGACAGAAAATAAACAGCCTTCACATGCTTCTGCTCCCAGCCCTCCTGCCCGCCCTTGGCGATGCTCACATTTCCCACCTGGGCACCAACAGCTCAGGCTGGGGTCTCTAGGCAGACCCCACCTTTGGCCCCAGCTCCTTCCAGCCTGGACAGAACGGGAGAGCAAAGCAGAGGCTGGGAAAACACTTGGGTGAGGAGGAGTGAGAGATGTGGGACACAGGATCTGCAGGCAGGAGGTGGTGGCAGCGAGAAGGATGGAGGGCAAGCTTGAGAACCGTGCCAGGCCACAGTGGCCAGCCCCAACCCGGAGTAACTGCACAGAGGAGCCAGGGAAGCCATTTTGGAGCAGCTTCTGCTAAGCAAGAGGCTGTGCCGTGCATTCAGGAGTGCCATCTGCTGTCACCCTGTCCTGCTCCCCCCACCCTCACCAAGATGCCCCTCCAAAACCCATCAGGGGGCAGGCCCCCCAGAGCAGGGTCCCTTGGCAAGGACCCAGGTGGGCTCAGACCCCACCATACCCCCAAAACCCAGCCTACCCAGCTGCAGGAAAGGTTGGATCCCCTCACCCCTCCCCACTTCAGCTCCACTTTGGTTAATCCTGCTGCAAAAATCAGTNGCTTCTGCCTGGCTGTTGGGACCTTCTTAATCCCCTTAAATCACAGCTCCCCACTTCCCATCTGTAAATTATGAGAGCAACTCCCTGCTCCATTGGGGCAATACTTAGGTATTCCTTTCAACACACCTCGTGCTGTTTGGGACAGTGCTCAGGTCTCTCCACCTTGTATCCGAGGGAAGGTGATCACCCCAGCTCTTCCCACATCCCATTTGCACCAGTATGAATGGGCACTGGAAAAACCACCCCGAGCCAGGAGAGGTGTGGGGAGGGAGCACAGGATGAGCTGCTCCCCCTTGTGAGGATGCCGCAGCTCTTTCCCTATCCCACTCCACTGTGTTCAGTGCCTTGTTCCGCTCCAAGCTCAGAGGGTATTTCAGCCATTTCAGTGCTTCTAATCTCTTTGGGAACATTGCTGAGAAACACAATTTTGAGCCTCCCAAGATGTGACGTGACTTGTAATTCAAGGCAGAGGTGAAAGCCTACCACCCAAGGGACAGAAAATAAACAGCCTTCACATGCTTCTGCTCCCAGCCCTCCTGCCCGCCCTTGGCGATGCTCACATTTCCCACCTGGGCACCAACAGCTCAGGCTGGGGTCTCTAGGCAGACCCCACCTTTGGCCCCAGCTCCTTCCAGCCTGGACAGAACGGGAGAGCAAAGCAGAGGCTGGGAAAACACTTGGGTGAGGAGGAGTGAGAGATGTGGGACACAGGATCTGCAGGCAGGAGGTGGTGGCAGCGAGAAGGATGGAGGGCAAGCTTGAGAACCGTGCCAGGCCACAGTGGCCAGCCCCAACCCGGAGTAACTGCACAGAGGAGCCAGGGAAGCCATTTTGGAGCAGCTTCTGCTAAGCAAGAGGCTGTGCCGTGCATTCAGGAGTGCCATCTGCTGTCACCCTGTCCTGCTCCCCCCACCCTCACCAAGATGCCCCTCCAAAACCCATCAGGGGGCAGGCCCCCCAGAGCAGGGTCCCTTGGCAAGGACCCAGGTGGGCTCAGACCCCACCATACCCCCAAAACCCAGCCTACCCAGCTGCAGGAAAGGTTGGATCCCCTCACCCCTCCCCACTTCAGCTCCACTTTGGTTAATCCTGCTGCAAAAATCAGTTGCCCTTTCAGATCCATGCCCTCTGGCTGAGCAGCTTTACAGGAACCCTGCTCCCCAAAATGAAGCTGCTTTTTCCCTGCCTGACCCAGCTCCCAGGGCAGGGGCTGCCCACGTCAGCACCAGGAGATGATGCTCACGCTCAACAGCCTAATTTACCAGCGCTCAGGTGAGCAAGGCTGGAACAAGAGGAGAAATAATGTCAGCAATTAGCCTTGACATTTCCAGGGCCAAAACGAGGGGGAGGCAGAGGAGTGGGAAACAAATCAGAGAAACTAGATCTCAGCACCAGGCAAATCCAATTAAGCATCCCAAATTTCCTTCTTTGAAATAAATAAACACAACCCATCATTGATTATTGATTTTCTTGGAGAATATGACACATTTGGCAGATGTGCAGATGGGTGCTGGCCCTCCCAGCTTACGGGGATTTCTTTCGTCCCCTCAAGCCCCACCGTGAGGGTCACCCCGGCGTGGAGGGGACATGGAACCCGTGGGGCAGTGCAAAGGGAGGAGGCAGCCGTGTTGGCACACGTGCCTCTGTGCTTTGTAAACAGAGGAGGAGATGACAGCCATGCTGCCATCCTGCAAGCTTTTCATTACCACACCAGCGATGCCCCGTTCCCAGTTCAGATGTTAACTGCAAAATTCATCCGCGTTTATTAACAGAGCAGCACAACGGTGCTCCCCAGCTTTTTGGCTGGGGGATGGCTCCATCATCATTTCCTATATGTTAGCTTTAAATCCCCAATAATCCCACACAACTGGAGCCCATTCCAAGTGAGCAGTGAAATCCAATTTAGGATCCTATTCTCTCCGGCTGTGTAACCAGAGCCTACTTCACACGGGCACAAAAAAAAAAAAATCCAATTCAACTTCTTTGCCTCTCAAGAGCTCTCCCCATGAGACCTGCCAGATGAGAAATAAAAAAAACCAAAAAAAACCCAAAAACAACCCCCCAAAGGCCAGATTCAGAGGTGACCCAAGCCAGCTGGTGCCAGGGGAAGCTGGCTACCCATCCCTGCCCCATTCCTGCATCCCCTGCCCCTCTCCCAGGGCTCTTGCTGAGTTTTTCAGCAGGTAGCTCCTCTCCCACACCATGACCTACCTCCACTCCCCACACATCCCCAGACCCAACTCCATCACAACCCAGACAAGGATGTGCCAACACGGCACATGCCAGCACTTCCGAGGTTTCTAATAGCCGGAACCACTAATGACATGTAATTACCTTGCACAGTGCTTCGGCCAGCAGCTGGGCCATCTCCCAAAGGAGTTGCTGTCATTGGGGGCCAGGAGAGTCCTCTGCTCTGGCTGGTGGGGGGTTCCTAATGCCACAGACTCCCCCCATCCATGCTATCCTGGGCAGTATCTGCCAGGGAAACAGATCAGCATCCAGCTCTTCAGCATTTTCCGGCCATTATAAACCAGGTAATATTTTTAAATGGAAAGAGGGGAGATTTGGATGAGATTTCAGGAAGAAATTCTTTCCTGTGAAGGTGGTGAGGCACCGGAACAGGTTGCCCAGAGAAGCTGTGGCTGCCCCATCCCTGGAGGGGTTCAAGACCAGGCTGGGTGGGGCTTGGAGCAACACACTCTGGTGGGAGGTGTCCCTGCCCAGTGCAGGGGGTTGCAACTCGATGATCTTTCAGGTCCCTTCCAACCCAAAGCATTCTATGATTTTATTTCACACCAGTTCACTGTCACACCAGGTAACGCAGATCCAGCATGTCATAAGCAAGAGCAAGGAGCCTTTCACACCCTCAAAGTCCCCTGGTGAGCCAGCAGCCCCCAGACCTCTCGGGGAATGGTATGTGACTTTCAAATTGTATATTACCAGCTGCAAAATACTCCGTACTCTGCCTGGGAGCTCTAGAAATAACAAATAGAAATAAGTAGTCCCCCCTGCCATACTCCAGGTGGTGCCCCCAAACCCTGACCCACATCTTGGGTTACAGCTGCAGCCCTGAGGCTTTGTGAAAATCATCGTCCAAAGGATCCCAGTTACCAGCCATCCCATACCAGCAACCATCTCCCCAGATACTTCCCAGGTAACACTTCCCCGCACTTAATGCCTATTCCCAAGGCAGTTTAGTTCTCCCAGCGCGTCTTTCCTATTCTATTTAATTCTCATTAATCCCTATTAACCACACAGCATTCAGAAGTCACTCCAGCACAGACTATTTAGAGGAGATTCTCCTGATTTCTCTACTTACCCTGTGTGAGGGCCAGCCCTCCTGCCAGAGGTTGCTACTGCAGGGATCCCCCTCCCCATGCCCTGGGGCTGGAGCCACATGGGAAAAGTCAGGGGCAGGGGGTCTGTGACAGCACCCACAAAACCCAAACGTGGGCAAGACACACTGAGCTTCCAACAGAGAATGACAGACTGGCAGGGGTTGGAAGGGACCTCTGGAGCCAAAGCAGGGTCACCCATAGCAGGCTGGGCAGGAACACATCCAGGAGGGTTTTGAGTATCTCCACAGAGACTCCCTCTCTGGGCAGTCCCTTCCAGGGCTCTGCCACCCTCACAGGAAAGTTTTTCCTCATGTTGAGATGGAGTTTCCTCTGTTCCAGTTTGTGCCTATTGTCCCTTATCCTGTCACTGGGCAGTGCTGGAAAGAGTCTCGCCCCATCCTCTTGACCCCTGCCCTTTAGTCCTGATTTTGGGGGTCAACAGGGCCTGAGGTGCCTCATTCTCAGTGGTGACAGCTACAGGAACATGGTTGTGAAACCACCTATATATCTCCATCTCAGCTCCTCTGATACTGCCCAGCCTTTTAACTATTTCTTGCAACTCAGACCACCTGACATAACCAATCATGGACCTGGGCACACCACATACAAGTGCTTGCCTTTCCACCAGGAGAAGGTTCTGGGCACTCACTGCAACCTACCACCTGCACTGAAGCCTCCCTCCTTACCAGTTCCATCTGGGTGGATGTGTCAGGCATCTGAAGGTCTTTCCTCTATAAAAGCACTGCTTTTAGCTCTGAGGCAAGTGCTCATCATTTTGACAGAGACCTTGAGTGCTTCTCTAGGCTGTGGACCCACAAGCAAGTCGGAGGACCCTCCCCACATGTCCTCCCGCACAAACTGTTTCAATTCCCAGCTCCCTGAATCCCCCCATCCTTGGGCTTCTGGGTTGGCTTTCATCCACTTTCTTGCTGGAGCTTGTAGGAAAGGGTTTTGTCCTCAAAAGGCCGTTGTCCCCATGGGGCCACGCTGCAAGGACACAGAGATGGCCAGGAAGGGCTGTGAGGAGAGGGTGGGAGTCAAACTCATCCCACCAGAAATAACCAAGTGGATTCAGTCATATGGGCTTGCTTTTTTTTTTGTACTACAAACTCACATTTCCCAGGCAAAAAGTCTTTTGAACCAACTCTCCCTCATTTTGTCTGCTTACAAATCATGGAAATTGGACGTTCCTGAGCATTTCTGGACTTCTGCTTTCAAACTGGAGAGATTTATCCAGTCTGACCTTCCCCACAAGCACTTTCCATTTGACAAAGGAGCAGTCTCCAACAACAAAAAAGAAAAAGTGTTCCAAGATCCTCATCCTCACAGCTGAGAGCCGGCCCACTCCCCCCTCCTTTCAACATCACAGCTAGCTCATCCTTCCCTCCTACCTCACTCTTCCTCCTCCGACTCATGTTCTTCCTCAGTGGTTAATCCCCAGAGGGTCTGGGCTGGATGGGGACCATCCACATCCAGCAGAAGTCCTGATTTCTTTGGCCTCTCCCCATACCCATCCAGACAATCTCCAGGCAGGAGAGTCTTCTGGGATACGCCTGGCTCTTTTAGTGAGCTAGAAAATAAAAAATAATGATTATTTGTGCAAGAATTAAGTTTGATGCGTCTCCCTAACAGTACGTGAGTTAAGCAAAATCAGTAAGGATGGACAATTTTCATTTGTTTAGAGATACAGGGTGGGGAAGGGGACCCCATCATTGCATGTGTCCCAACATGGCTGTGGGGGAGCAGATACAACCCCAGAACAGGGGCTGGGGAGTGGGGATAGAAGGAGGAGCAAAGGTAGGGAGGTGAGCCCATGGGTGTTGGGTCAGCTGGAGAGGACAAGTAGGAACAGAGAGGTATGAGGAACCTCAGCTGGAGAAAAGAGAAGAGGTGATGGAGAGGCTGAAGTCAGCCCAAGCGTCAGGGACAAGGGTCTCTTCTTCCCTTATCCGGAACATATTTTTTTCCTGAACATCTCATTTCCTTCTCCAACCAACCTCTTTCCTGAATTTGGTCTTTTTAAGATACATTTTCCCTTTTCTATCATGTCTATTTCCCTCTCTCCATCAGACCCAAGGTGCCCACGTGGACATCCAAGCACACCCGGCAAGGGGTTTCATCGAGCATCAGCAACAATGCATGGAGTGAAAACATAACAGCGGTTGCTTGGTTTTGTCAGGTTTGGATTTTTTTTTTCCTTTTTTTATCATGGAAACAGCTCTATTTGTGCCAAGTCAGCGGCTGACAGTTTTCCCAGGGCTCAGCAGTGCTGCCAGTGGGCAACAGGATCCCAGCAGGAGGCAAGCCTGACCCCGGGACACCCAACTGCCACTCTCCCTGACACTTTTTACATTATTCTTATTATTCCCAGCTCTGTAACGCACCCATTGCCTGCTGAACTGCTTCCTCCAGTGTATTACACCCTTCCCACCAGGACTCTGAATTTATTATGGCTATGCTTGGGGGCTTTTTTCCTCCCCTCTGCCCAGTGTGGAGCTAAGAGGGAACAGGGGTACAAGAGGCACCTTCCTAAACCATTACAGCCCAGAGAACAGCTCTTCCATGTTTCTTGAGCATCACCTGCACCAGCACCACTGGTTTAAGCCAGTGGTGAACCTCTCACAAGCTCCAGTCCCACCAGCATCTCTCCACCCACCACACTTCCTTGGTTCCCCCAGTATTTGAGGCTTGAAGAGGCTCTAAATGACTCGGGAATACTTTTCATGGTTAAATAGACCCTTTCACCTCCTTGTCGCTAGCTCAGTTCCAGCCCTGGGTCAATAGAGACAGAAAGTCATTGGCAGCTGATGAATGCCTGCTAGAGAATAAGGCATTGGTCTCAGTCTAGTTATGAGGAAACAGATGTCCAAGAGCAAACCACTCCTGTCACAAGCACTGCTAACCAGCAGCTTCCACCAAGGGGAGAAGGTTTCCTTGCCATTAAAAAAGTCAAGTGTCTACAGGTGCAGGCATTTCTATGAGCATCTTCTCCACTGCCTTGTGCCTTCAACAGGAGGAAGCCAGCAGCTGGTTTCCTTTGAGTCGGTGCTGGAGTCTCACCAGCACAACATGACCAGGACCTTCCACATCACCAGTTCCTGCTGGGAATCAACCCCAGTTGAGAGAAAGGGTGTTCAGAGAAGCCCCATTTGGTATGGGGAGAAAAAGATCACCTCCAGGACTATCTCCGTGGTTCTTCTCACAGATGCTAGATTCAGGGAATAGTGTCTGAACCCACTGAAATGTGGCCTTGGTACAAGATCAGAAATATTCAGACTTGAAGGTTTGCAGCGACATTGCCAGCCCTCACATTTAGATGTTTAAGAAGCCAAATAGTGAGTGTGTGCTGGGCTTTGCAGTTGGCAGTCATCCTTCATTTCTGCAGTCTAGAAACTGGTGCACATCTTTGTAGACCAATAACGCTCATGGAGACTCCAACATCCCACCTTCCAGAAGGAAAAGCTTGTGGTCTGTGCAGAAACCAGCCTGTGACCATCTCCCTCTTGTGTTAGCTGAGTGCAAACACCAGAGCTCCATCCCAGATGCTGCTGAAGAGGCAGTTGCTGCCCTGAAAGTCCTCCCTTTCATGGGGCAACTGATAATGGGGCATCCTCACAGCAGGCTTTGGGTCCTTTTAGCACTGGTCCACACACCTCATGTGTCCTCTGTGGGCACTGCACTGGAGAGGAGGAGGTAACAGAGGGAAGCCAGCAGGTGATGGGTAAAGTCACGGTGGTGGCACAGAGGGGGAAAAAGGATGGAAACACAAGCATGCCCTTGAGGAGCCACCACAGCAGGCCTGGTTCCGTAGAGCCCAAGGAGGAAATGGCCCTGCTCCATCACACAACCCAGGGTGGGGGGGAAGGGCCAATCCTTCCAGAAATAGGGCCCTCGTTACTATGGTGATTAACATTGCCTTGCAAATGTGATCATGTGCTACAAGATGGTTGTGACAGCAGTGGGCAAGCAGACAGAGGAGAGACAATACCAATGGTCCCAGCTGCTCTGAGCTACCCCAATGGGGATGGTGTAAGAGAAAGCCTCCAGCAGCATCCTTCCTCCAACCCCCAGAGCAACACAGCTCAGAGACTCCAGCCCACGGGCAGGTTTAATTGAATGTTTCTCCCTTTACATTTCCTTTTTCCAGCAAATAAAACCAGAGTAAGATAAAAATATATGATGCTTAAAGGGGACACTGCCAAGGAATTTTTATCAGTTTTAATTTGCGTTTTACTCTTCATTTGTTTGCGGTGCTGTCTCTGCAGCTGCAAAATAACATACCCCCAACCCCTCCTTCATGAATTTTGTCATGTTTCCAGCTGGCAACTCTTGAGGCCCTTTAGCCCATCACTGTCCCCCAGGAAAAGCACCAGGTCTGGCTCGGCAGCTCCTGTGCAAGTAATCCCTGCAAATTGCAAGAGGGCAATATGGTTTGTCCCACCCTTGTGATTGTTATAGCAAGGCTGAAAGCTTAATTTATGCCCCAGCTCCCGGAATTAACAGCTGGAATGAGTGTATTAGCTTTTGTTTAAGAGCTGGGGATTTCTAGCCCCAGTCCTTGAGAGATCCCAGGTACTCTGCCCCATAAGTTTTGACAGAATTTATTACTCTCAACCCTATCAGGACCCGAAGGTGGGAGTCACAGGCACTGGTTTCCTGTTGAGTTTCCTTCTTAAGACAAACCAATGCCGAGCTAGAAATAGTCTGGAAATCTCCACAACCTTTACCCACTCCACCAGGACAAGCCCAATTTCTCTTTCTGCCTAGCCTCTGCTAATTTCCCCAGACGTTGTGATAGACAACAGTGCCAGCAAAGGGACATCTTTCTCCTCTGCTCCAAGAGGAGATCAGGGGCAGGATATGAGACCCCAGGCTTCCCACCTCTGCTTATTAGCCCCAGAAAGGGCAACACCCCGGGCTGGCAGCAGACCCCTATGTGCCCCTTGCCCATCCCAAAGCGCTCCCCTCTCCCCCCACCGGAGCAGGACTCCTCAGACTGGCGAGGGGNGCTGCCGCCACTGGCAGCGGGTCCCCGGGCCCTGCCCGCTGCAGAGTGGAGCGAACAAGGACCAGGAGGGCACGAAGACACACTCTGCATCGTACCCAGCCGAGGCGGGTTGCTCCAGCCTTCCTCCCACTCCAGCACTGCCAACATCTTCCTCACCTCCCACCCTGAAGCTCAGCCTGCTCCCAGTGCCAGCCGGGCAGTGCCCTCCCAGCCCAAACTACCCCAGCCCATGGTCTTGGGCTGGTTTTAGTGGGCACTAGGTCTAGTTGGTGCTTGGTGAGAAAGAGCATTCCTTCAAGCAGGCAATGCCACCCAGTCACAGCCCCGTTAGATCCTGAGACCTTACTGGCCACCCAAAGTCAGCCCAAGTAGCCAACATCACTCACCACCGCTCCCCGGGATGCTCCAAGGGCTTGCTCCAGCCCTACCCATGCCTGCAGAGGGTTCCCTGCTCACGCAGCAGAGAACTTGCTCCTTGAAAATACCATCAGTCAATATTTATCTAGTGTTAAAAGCCGGTTCCTCTATCTGACAAGCATTGGAGAAGGCAGTGAGCCTGCCGGCTCCAAATCACAGCTCAGTTCCTCTTCCAAAACACCCTAATCCAGGCTAAATATAAATGGGCTGTATTGATTTCCTTTTTTAAACTAACACCAGGGAGTGATGTGTTCAGTGCTCAAGGAAGAGCAAAGGGTATTAAGTCACAGGGAAGTATGGTCAGAGCACTCTGGACACCCCAGGGGTGCAAATAAAACCCATCTCACAGCAAACCCCTTGTACAAGGCCTGGGGAAAGCAACAGGAGAGCCGTGAGTCTGGCCCACAGGAGTTATCCCCTGGTCCCCAGCACAGAGGCAGCCCCCCAGCATGGCCAGGGTCACCCCAGCTGGTTGCTTTTTGCAGACTTAAAAAGAAAAACACACCCAACACCATTCCCCTGGAGGGGGGGGGGACACACATACCCAGGTGGGAACACCCCAAAGTAGCCAGCACCAAGTCAACAGAGAGGAGATGCTTGCTCACCATGCTGCAGATGCATCCTGACCCCCATCCTGGTCCTCAGAGGGCAAATCACTGCAGCAGAGGGGAGCAGAGTAGCCAGGTGAAGGGGGCAGCCCCCTACCACCCCCCACCATGGGGTCACTGGGGCATGTTGCTCTGTCAAGGTTGAGTTAGCAAGCAGGGGGCTATCCCACATGGCTCAAAACAGGCAGGACCAGCACTAACCCATGGCCAGAGCACACCTCAGGTGAAGAGGAGCAGGGGATGAAGGCACCTGACCTTAAATACAGCCCAGTGCAGGGGGGGGTGGAGTGTGGGGCGAGAGCTCAGGTGGGGCTTGTTAGGCCAATTATCACTCAGGGCTCCAAAACTCTGTGAAGAGATGTTTATCTCCTCAAATTAACAGCATCACAAGTCTCTGCCGGACAAAGACTGTTTTGTTGGTGGTTGCAAAGAGAGAAGAGAAAGTCTTGAGAGCGTGTGGGGCTGTGCTTCTCCTGCCTAATGCAGCAGGCAGCAACTCCAGCACCCTCAACTCCCTGCAGCACCCTTTTCCTCCTCCAGTTTGTTCCCTCACCCCAAGACAGGGCATGCTGGACATATTTAACAAAACCTAAGACATCCCTCTCTGCATCATCCCCTGGGTGAGCCCAGCCACAGAGATGTTGTACATCTGTCCAACTCTTTTGAACCACAGTCACAAGGTTTGCATCGCTTCTTCCTTCAGCAAATAGAGACAAATCCTCCACAAGGTGTCCACACTCTGCACAGCACGTACATGTCGAGGCAGGAGAGGTTCCAGCCTGCTTGAGACAGCACCCAACCGATGTCCCAGCTCTTAGGGGTAATGGGCACGTGGCCAAGATTGGGGACCTGCCACCCCAGGCCAGATCCGCCCGCTACCTCCAGCCAGAGCATTGCTTTGGCCAGGTTGGATTCAAAGGCTTTGCTTTGTTTCCTATTAAAAATCCCTCCAGCGCTCGGGAAGGCAGATGCTGAGAAGCTAAATCCCAGCAGCATTCGTGAATGCGTTCCCTCCTGCCAGCACCGGATGGGATATTCCTTCCAGACACTCGTGGTGTGCTCCAAGCACGCTTGCTGCTCTCCTCCCTCGCCTCTGACAGTCTCACTTCCCCAGCTGCAGCCCCTCACTGCCATTGGGAGCCCCCACCTTTGCTCTGTGGGCGGCCGACCCCCTCCTCTGCCGGCGGTGGGTGGCAAGGTGGGACCCTGGAGCTGGTGTGAAGCCCAGCCAGGGCGTGGGACTTTTCCAGGGGCAAAAGCCAAGCACAGAAGCTGAGCTGAGTGCGTGGGATGTCCCTTCCCTGCAGGTGGACAGCAGCATGACCCTGCTCTGAGTCGCTCGAGCCTTGGACACAGCAGGCAGTGGTGTTGTTGGAAGGGCTCTCCCGAGATTTAGCTCGTTCTGGGTTATTCACAGGGAAGCTGCAGGGCACAGGAGGCAGCGAAAGGCAGCCCATGAAATAGATGCCACAGACAGCTTTGCCCACGCCAAGCAAACAGGGCTAATTGCTCTCCAGGGAAAGGTGTCCCAGCTTGGCCAACCTGCCCAGGGCTCAGATGCAGGGGACAAAGTGTAGTTCCCACAAGAGATGGGCTGGCCAAGAGGTGCCCATGCGAGCAAGGTGCCCTAAGGGCATGGCAGGGCTGTGGGTTGGGGGCTGCAGCCGTGGATCCCCCCGGCAGCCTTCTACACCTCCCTCCTCACCAGCTACCCTGGAAACACATCCCAAATAAAAGCTGGGCTTGGATAAATAAATGCGTCCGGAGGCCAACAGGACAGCCAGCACCGAGAGGAGGAGGGGAGCAGCCTGGAGGGATGGAGACCACTTCAAACACCAGCCCCTGGCCTGCAGGGAAAGGGAAAAATTTAACTTCTTTTTCCCCCAGCAGGCTCCCAGAACCCGCAGCCCCCAGTTCCCCACGGCAGGCAGTCACCGCTGAAAACGGAGACAGGGACACCCAGGCATCCCCAAGCTGGAGCTGCCTTTTTTGAAGGGAAGGTTTTAAGAGTGAAGGTCCGTCCCGTCCCCGTCCCCCCCAGCACTGGAGCGGATTTGGGTGCAGAGCCAGCCCTGCCCAAGCACCCGGAGAGCGAAGGCACCGCTCCACATCGGCTCTGCCCCTCTGTCGCTCCGCCAGATGTTGGCTCAGAAAGGGAAAAACAAATCCCCGGCTGCTGCCAGAGCCTGGCTGAGGGACAACAAATGTGCTGGCCAGACGAGGGGCATGGAGCTGCACTGGGGGGCTCCAGTGAGGGGGGTTGGGAGGGCTGTGGTGGCCAGAGCAGCCTGCGGCGGGAGCACCCAGGCTATCCCAGGGAGTTGGTGGGGACAGTTCTCTGGAAAACATGTGAGGTTTCAATCAGAGGTTGTCATTTCCTTATTGGAGAGGGACAAAATGATAATTAAAAAAAAGCAGGGATGGCTTTACTCTGTCCTCGCCAGATTTGTCGCTGATGTTTTCCCACCAGTCAGTGCCAGGTGACACCGAAGCCAGGGCAACCAGCAAGTGGCAGGTCCTGATGCCACAGGTGGGTGTCCTTCCCAAGGTGAAGGATGCTGAGGGTGGTTGAAGTCATTCTCTCCTCACTCAAGCCCTACCTGGCAGCCTCAGCCCAGCCTGAGACTGGTGTTCCCCCAGTGAATGGTGACCTATCCCCAGTGCAGCAGGGAGCAGGGCAAGCATGGGGAAAGGAAGCCAGGAGCAAACCCAGGGATGCTTACTGGTAGTTTGGAGGTGGTCCTGCTGGGTTGGAGGTGGTCCTGGTGTATCATTCCAGAGAAGGGAGTGGGTGGAGGTGGTCCTGCTGGGATGGAGGTGGTCCTGGTGTATCCTTCCAGAGAAGGGAGTGGGACCCCCCCCATGCCAAGCAGGCAGGGGAGGGCTGGATGCTTTCAACCTGCCCGTTACCCATGAGAAACGATGGAGATCAAACACCAACCCAAAGGGCCAAGCCCTGCAGGCTCTGACCCTCAATCAGCCCTTAACAAGGCAAAGAGAGGGGGCACCACTGAGGATAGACAGGAAGCGAAGGGACGCACGGGTCCTCAGCAGACCTCGAGATAAAGGGCAGGAAAGGGAATACTTGGCAAAATTGAATCATCTGCACAAATCCGCAGGTCTGGATAATATGTAACCCCCAGACTAAACAGAATTAGCTAATGAACTTACTGAGCCCCTGACAATTACTCATAAAAAGTTACTGAGAAAACGGCACATCCCAGGTTTATTTAATGTCTTTATTAATGATCTGAAAGCAAGAGTAAACAACAAATTAATTATGTTTGCAGATGACTGTAAGCTGGAAGGTGTTGCAAATGCTGTCAAAGACAGCAAAGTCACACCAAGGGCCCTAAAGAGGTTAGAAATAAGCCAGCAGGAAACAACCCACACATCAGGGAAACGCTGCATGTGGGAAAAAGGGGCCTGAAATGCATACATCCAAGAGGAAGAAGGGGTGTGCTGCACAAGATCCAAGGGAGAGGCCAAGGGATGGAGAGATGGGAGATGAGCTACACTGTGAGCAAGGAGAGCTCCAAAACCCACTGGGGCTCTGTGGGGCAAGGAGCAGGTGGGATGCTGTGTCTCTGAAAGGTTGTGACCTTGTCCTTGAACACGTGTGGCATTGGCTCTGAAGCAGGGAGAAAAGCTGGGAAGCTCTTTTTCCCGGTGCCATGCTAGCACAGCTGGACCACCATGAACCCCAAGGATCATCCCGATTGCTTTTAGTCCTGCTGAGAGATGTGTGAGGTTCAGAGAGATGCTTTGGGAGGTGGTGGGAGATGGCTGGGGGTGGCTAACACAGCTTTGGCAGCCAGCCACTCTTTTGGGTCTGCATGGACACCGGGAAATGGTTTTGCTACCCCCAAAATGCCTCGTGCCGGGAGAACCATGCTTCGCCTGGAGCAGGCGGTGGCTCTGGAAGCCACCCATGGCACCCCGTGTCGGGCTCTGTCCCCCCCTCGTAGGCAGTGGCTGCTCCTCCCTTGCCTCGCCCCAGCGGGAACAAGGGTGCTTTCAGCAATGGGTGGATGGTGGGCGGGTGGGGACCTCTAGCCCTTTAAGAGGGAAAATCAACCGTGTAATCTGAGCGAATTCCTCCTTTTCTGACTGGCGGGAGAAGTTACGGGTCCCTCCCTCACTCCACTTTATTAAATATAGTAGTAGCAGCAACCCTCGCCTGGAAGCAGGCGCTGGCGGAGTCTGTGCCGTGCCTGCAGCCCAAGCCCCGTGGGACACCATGGGTGCCCGAGGTGGCATTGCCACACTGCTGCTGCTTCTGCTGGCCTGCCATCCACAACCTCTCCACGCGGGACCCCCGGCTGGAGGTAAGCCCAGTCCCACCAGCCCACCCCAGGAATGGAGTGGTGAGAAACTGGGGGGGGAAAAGTTTCGGCTTCAGGTGTGCAGGGTGGGCTAGAAGGGATGGGGACCCAGTGTGGAGCGGTGTGGGCACGCATGGATTCGAGCTGTCTTTCCCTGAGGTGTGGGGAGCCTGTCACCAAGCTGGCAGGCGCAAAGGAGGGGGGCAGCTAGCCTGATTTTGGGCAGGGTCTTTGGGCCAGGTTGCTCTGAGGGGAACACAGAGGGAGGGAGCTGTGTGGCTCACCCCACACGGTTCTCTTCTCGGGCTGCAGCATTCCCTAGCTGTGTCTGATGCTGGGTGGGATGGAGCTTCCTCCCCATGTGCATGCAGGAGCCGCACGGCTTTGCCAAAGCCCTGTACTGTAGAATGTCCCTCGGTCCCCTTAAGGAGAGACAGCCCTCCCTGCCCATGTTTGGCCTTGCCACAGTAGCTGTCTGCGAGGACAGCCCCTCTCACCCGAGGAGCTGGGGCTTGGGTGGTGGCAGTGGGGAAAAAGCAGCTGGGCAGTGGTTGTGTGTCACCCCCTGGCTCTGCTCTGTCCTGTGCACCCAGGGCTCACCTTTCCTGCCGGCATGGCCCCAGAGGCATGCAGGATCACCCCTCAGGTGATGGAGTACCAGAGGCCCTGCGGTACCGAGGGTCTCCCCCAGGAGAAGCAACCACAGTGCCGCAGGACTAGTCCCAAGCAGCAGGGAGGGCTGGGGACATTTGCTGGTGTGCAGGGACAGAGCTGGGCAGAAAGGTTACTGCAAGGCATGGGCTGGGTAGGGAGCAGAACTGGTGATTTATATCCAGTTTCCCCCAAGAAGTGGACGGGTTTGACCACAAAGCTCTTGGTGTGACGGTGTGCCCAGCCTCAGCATCCCAACGGTCATCCTGCAGCCCCGATCCCACCCTGCACCTCCTCTCTGTGCCTTCTGCCTCCTGCTCCCTCTCCCCTGCTCCAGGATGCTTGTACCTGCAATGGTCCAAGCCTCAGCAGGCTCTGCAGGGTCTGGACTTGGGTATCACCCTGCTCAGGACAGGTCTGTGCCTTAGACCCACTGCCGCACCCTCCCCCCTCCAAAATAATGTAATATCTCACTGAGCAGTTTCTTTTCCCCAACTCACCCCCGGGGTGCTGGGGCTCCAGCCAGTGCTGGGGGAAGGAGCTTGCTTTGTCCAAGGGGGTTGCAAAGGAATTACTGACCACCTCTGACCTTTTGCTCCCCAACAATCTTCTTCTGCATCTGAGCCTGTGTTGGTGTGAGGAGGAGGAGGATCCCGGGGCCCAGCCCTGTGATCTTTGGCACCTTCAAGATCACTTCTTGTCCCCATTCTCTCCCCAGTGAGCAGGTGGCCTCCAGGGATGTAGCTCCTCTCCTTCCCTCCCGCCTTGTTCCTTCTTTTTTTTTTTCCATTCACCAAAATATGACGATGCCTGGCAAGCCCAGTGGAAAAAAAATCCCTTTTATTAATGAACAAAGTGGTCTTCTTCCTTCCAGCTCTGACCTTTCCAGCCCAGACAGGGATTTCACCATGTGGAGCCGTTGCCCGCTTGGGTGTCCAGGGTGTCTCCTGAGGCTGTCCTGGCACTCCCAAGCTCTTTCATGGTGAATGGACTGGTGCAACGCCTAAAACCAGCATGTGGCTTTCACTGGGACCTACTAACTCCCCCCTCCCTCCCAGATCCCCCCCAGGTAACACCACCCACAGCCAGGGCACAGCTCCAGGGATCAATGGGCATCCACCTGGCACAGACCCACAGGGCTGGGAAGGGAAAGAAAAGGGGATTTACACCCATTTCCTGATACTGGGAAATATTTCTGTGCCCATTCAAAGCAGACATGCCAACAGTGACCCCAGGTCTGGACACCAGCCTGCTGGGAACCTCATCCCTTCAGCAGCATCCCTGCTGAGACCACCAGCGCTGGTGCCAGGCGTTCCCAAGAGCTGCCTGCCTTGGGACATCCCTCCATACCCGTCACTAGAGCCACACCAGCCACCAGTGGCATCCTGGGTGCAGGGCTGGGGACAAGCTCATTTTTAGGGGCAAAATCTGTGTTTTGCATTTCCTCCAAGCCCCTGTTCAGGGATCTGGGCATTCTGCCCAGCCCAAAATGGAAAGAGGCACCGTGCGCCTCAACAAATACAAGACTATATCAAAAAGAAAGAAAAAAACCACACATTCATAAAAGTTGTCCTCTTGACATCTGAGTGTGAAACTTCAGTAAACTGTTTTTAGCCAGCCTGGCTCTCCTCCGGTTCCCAGTGAGGTCACCCCCAGGCTGAGCTCCCCCTTCCCCAAAAACCCTCTCCCTGGGGGATGTAACGAGGAGGGATGCAGGGGGGGAAGAAGAAATCGGATGCATAGAGTCCTTGTGGGCAGCATTCACCCCCAGCTTCTAGTAATTGGGGGGGAAGGGGGGCAAATATATGACCCTCAAGTCTGGGGGTACCCCCAGAAGCGGTGATGGGGGTCCCAGAGGGGTGAGAGTGACCCCAGCTTGTCCATGGCTGCCCCATGTAGGATACCTGCACCCATGGGTGTCTGCCCCTTCTGGGACCCCTCCTGCCTTTTCCAGGGTTATCGGCTCTAAGGAGCAGCCTCGGCTATTCCTCTCCTCCACTTTTGGAAATACAACCGCTTTATTCAAACTTTCTTTTTTTTTGTGAATGCGCCACATGTTTTGAGGTCATAGCTCCAAGCAGCTGGAAAAGTTTCCAGCTGATGGGAAAGAACAGGAAAAAGGCTGAAAAGGGGGGAGAATGCAAACTGGTATCGTGGGAATCGGGGAGGAATATTCTCGTCTCACTCTTATATTTAGCAACACAGGGCTGTGGGCAAATATATAATGAGCACATTCCTCCAAGATCTTAGGACAGGGTTAAGCTCACCCGGAGGAACTAACGTCAGGTTGAAGGCTGGACAGTAACAGGACTTGGGAGGCGGCAGGCTAGTGCTGTCTGTGTGCCTAAATAAAGCTCAAAGCACAGACTGTTCACAACAGGCGTTGGCTCAGCCCAGGCTCAGCTCCCAGGGGTCATTCCCTCAGCCCTTTCCAGGTGCCTGGAAGAGCCGGGCTCCGACTCGTCTCCTTTTTGGGAAGCCAGCTTCCCCGAGCGTTAGCATCGCCCCCAGCCTTCAGCTGGGAAAGTCCTAGAAACTCCCTGCCTCGTATCTGTAAGCTTCCCAGGTCTTGCCTGGGCATCCCAGGCCGTGTCCGTGTTGTGCCCAAGTCACCCCAGCAGGTACCCAGCAGCTAAACAGCCCAGTTTGAAACCAGCCCCTTCGCTACCCTGTATCTCCAAACCTCCTGGAGACATGGAGCGAGGAGGGTGCCCATCGGAGACCCCTCATTCCCAAACCAGCCCTTCCCCCAGCCGCCTCCATCGTGCCCGGTGCTTGGTTGCACATTACCAAGCTGCATGTGGATGAGATGCCCCATAGAGGAATTTTTTTATAGGGTAAAAGTAACAGAAAAACAGAGATTGAGAGAAATGTGTTATGATCTTTCTCCCTGAGCTGCTGCGGAGGGAGTAGACGTGCCTGCATGATGTTTATTTCACTTGTGAAGTTTGCAAACAGGCTCATGGCTTTTTATTAACAGGGCCCAACCAGAGAACCCGCTGTTCCCTGTTGCAAAGGCGCGGGCTGCTTTGCAAAGCAGAGCCCGGTGTCAGGACAACCCTGGATTCTGCAAAGCTGGGCTTAAAACCACAGTAGCGGGGCTGCTGCAGCTCATCCCACCCCAGGATGGGGAGGATGCAGCTTTCCCGCCCAGTTTGTCGCTCGTTAGCTGTCGCTCGTCCTCAGGACAGACCAAATAGGGCCTCCGAGCATCCTCCCGCCAACCGGCAGCGAGGCGGGTTGGAAGATGTTTATGCCCCCATGCCCTGGATACAAGAGGGTGATAAATTCCCATTTTCCATCCTTCCAACCTGGGTGTGTCGCCTGCCCCAGCTGAGCACAGCTCCATGCAATACATGCCACCCTGCGCCCAACGGCTGCTCTTGGCTGCCTGACAGCCGGGGAAGACAGGCAGACAGACAGTAGCAGACAGAAAGCATCCCAGGGATGCCGCTGGAAATCGATGGGAGGGGAGTAAGTCACGGCCCGGTTTCGAGGTGGCCAGTCCCACCATGTGCCTCCAACGCCAAAGAGAGAGAAAAGTAACATTCATCCGTACACCATGACTCACTGGCTGTTCAGGGAGACTTTGTGGGCTGTGAGTCAGCTTTGGGATGGCCCTCGTGGATCCCTGCTGCTTAATTTGCCCAAATCTTGGCTTTCTGGTGGTTGTTTTTCCTCCCTGTTGCAGGCGGGCGGGATGGGGGGAGGGTGGGGAGAAGAAGGTGGGGGTTTGGGATCAGAGCCCCGGGTTGCTTGGATGCTCCCCATCCGTTTTCATGCTGTAAGCCTCCCCCAGTACCCCACACACACACCCCCAGTGCTCCCCAGCGCACAAGCGGAAAGCAAAGAAGAGGTGGGGGGTGTCAGGAGGAATTTCCCCTTTCCTTTCCCAGCCTCTGTCTGGGCTTCAGCCAGGCTGCAAGGTTTTCTGCATCCCATCCCACAGAAATTTCTGGGACCACCGGGGTCATTTCCTCTGGGAGCTGGGGAGGAGAGAGGGAAGTTTTGGCTCGAGGTAGATGTGGCTGAGAAAAGTCTCCTGTCCTGCCCTGCAGCCCTGGGAGGGGATGTGCGCGCCTGCTTCCACACCCCCACAGCCCCACACGGCCAGCTATATGTTCCCCCCACGCTAGAAATAGAGCAGGCATTTATTTTCTCTATAAACATCACTCCGGGGCTTGTTTCTCATAAATGGAAAAGCTGGGGAGGGAGTGAGGGGGGCAATCCCAGTGGTGGGGAGTGGGAGTTCTGAGAGAGAAGAGAAGAGAAGAGAAGAGAAGAGAAGAGAAGAGAAGAGAAGAGAAGAGAAGAGAAGAGAAGAGAAGAGAAGAGAAGAGAAGAGGAAGAGAGAAGAGTTGAGTTTTAGGCTCTAGAAAGCAGAAAAATATATTCATTTTCTTTGCAGTTAGAACTGAAAGACAGACAATTTAGTATGTCACTCCCACATGAGCAAAAAAAAATCCTCTTTCCCCTTCCATGCGGAAAACACCCCTCCCTGTCCATGGAGACACTTTTCTCTGCCCCTTACAGCACCCAGCATCGCCAAAAGCCCATACTGGCTGTGACCCTTGTAGCCCCACAGGGCACAGGGTGCTGTGGGTGCTGCCCTGCCAGCAGGGCTATGGTCAGATCACCCTGAGCCACACATTTCAAAAGCTCCTTCCTGCCCCTGGATGCTGAAATCAAAGCCGGGAGGTAGCTCCCGCAGATCTCCAGCATCTCCCTCCATGTGCAGGGCTGTGTGCTCTTCTCGTGCCTGTCCTTTTTCCCCTGGACCTGAATTTGGCTGATATTCCCCCCACTCCCGCCCCATCTTGGCACTTTCAAGAGCCGTTTGAGACCAGTGAGGCTGGGAAATATCTGAGCTGGGGCGGGCGGCTGGAGACGGGCCCCTCTCCAACAGCAGCCGTGCTGTTTGTTGAGGATCTCTCCGGTAACGTCCAGTCGTTCCAGGGATGTCTGTGAGCATCCCCTGGCCAAGCTCTGCTTTTCCTGGGAAGGCTCGGGGCTGGGGACAGGCCGGGGAACAGGGACCAGCTCTGTCGGATGGACAGGGATGGGATTTGGGGATGCGCAGGTGGGATGTGCACATTGGGTGCCCTGCTCCCCCGCAACCCAGCCTCCAGCCCAGGCTTCCCCTAAGGTCCTCTGGCTCCTCCAGTGCTGGCTTGGCTGGGATTGTCCCTTCATAGGCCACCGTGTGCCCTCCTGCAAGCCTTTCCCTGGCCGGGTGGGAAGCAGCCGGCGCGGAGCCCGGGGCAGGGAAAACTGTGGGAGCGGAGGCCGGGATGTGCAGGGTGGAGCTGGGAAAACGTGCCAGGCAGTGAGAGAGGGGGAGACAGCTTGGGAGAAAGAAAAAAGAAAGAACGAAAGAAAGAAAGAGAAGGGGGGAAAAAATAGAACGAAACCCAACTTGGGATGGTTTGGAAACCACGTCCTCTGGGGCTGATACAGTATTTCCAGGCCAACTTCTCCTGGCAGCAGGAGCCTGAGTGAGCCTGAGTCACGCTGCAGGGGACAGCACAAAAGCTCCATTGAGCCTC
>VXBJ01002850.1:13623-49920 GCA_013400055.1 Nycticryphes semicollaris | reverse complement strand
AGAGAAGAGAAGAGAAGAGAAGAGAAGAGAAGAGAAGAGAAGAGAAGAGAAGAGAAGAGAAGAGAAGAGAAGAGAAGAGAAGAGAAGAGAAGAGAAGAGGAAGAGAGAAGAGTTGAGTTTTAGGCTCTAGAAAGCAGAAAAATATATTCATTTTCTTTGCAGTTAGAACTGAAAGACAGACAATTTAGTATGTCACTCCCACATGAGCAAAAAAAAATCCTCTTTCCCCTTCCATGCGGAAAACACCCCTCCCTGTCCATGGAGACACTTTTCTCTGCCCCTTACAGCACCCAGCATCGCCAAAAGCCCATACTGGCTGTGACCCTTGTAGCCCCACAGGGCACAGGGTGCTGTGGGTGCTGCCCTGCCAGCAGGGCTATGGTCAGATCACCCTGAGCCACACATTTCAAAAGCTCCTTCCTGCCCCTGGATGCTGAAATCAAAGCCGGGAGGTAGCTCCCGCAGATCTCCAGCATCTCCCTCCATGTGCAGGGCTGTGTGCTCTTCTCGTGCCTGTCCTTTTTCCCCTGGACCTGAATTTGGCTGATATTCCCCCCACTCCCGCCCCATCTTGGCACTTTCAAGAGCCGTTTGAGACCAGTGAGGCTGGGAAATATCTGAGCTGGGGCGGGCGGCTGGAGACGGGCCCCTCTCCAACAGCAGCCGTGCTGTTTGTTGAGGATCTCTCCGGTAACGTCCAGTCGTTCCAGGGATGTCTGTGAGCATCCCCTGGCCAAGCTCTGCTTTTCCTGGGAAGGCTCGGGGCTGGGGACAGGCCGGGGAACAGGGACCAGCTCTGTCGGATGGACAGGGATGGGATTTGGGGATGCGCAGGTGGGATGTGCACATTGGGTGCCCTGCTCCCCCGCAACCCAGCCTCCAGCCCAGGCTTCCCCTAAGGTCCTCTGGCTCCTCCAGTGCTGGCTTGGCTGGGATTGTCCCTTCATAGGCCACCGTGTGCCCTCCTGCAAGCCTTTCCCTGGCCGGGTGGGAAGCAGCCGGCGCGGAGCCCGGGGCAGGGAAAACTGTGGGAGCGGAGGCCGGGATGTGCAGGGTGGAGCTGGGAAAACGTGCCAGGCAGTGAGAGAGGGGGAGACAGCTTGGGAGAAAGAAAAAAGAAAGAACGAAAGAAAGAAAGAGAAGGGGGGAAAAAATAGAACGAAACCCAACTTGGGATGGTTTGGAAACCACGTCCTCTGGGGCTGATACAGTATTTCCAGGCCAACTTCTCCTGGCAGCAGGAGCCTGAGTGAGCCTGAGTCACGCTGCAGGGGACAGCACAAAAGCTCCATTGAGCCTCCCGCTTCCCCAAATACTCCCACTTGCTCCCCCCTGCCCCTGCCCTGCTTCATTTCCCAGGGCAAAAACTCCAACCACCGCTTGCCAGCAGGGGCTTGTTCCTTAAAGCCCCTCTGGAGTCGATGAGCCACACGTTATTATTAAAAGCTTTCCATCTCTGCTCCTGCTCACGGCCAGCCTTTGGGGGTGCTGGTCCCAGGGATGCCTCCCCCCCGCCCTCCCCAGCAATTCCTGAGAGCACTGTGGATTTAGCAGAGGACGCAGCCGATGTGTGGCCGGGGTCCATGGCGGTGCCCACTCTCAGCTCCCTGCCCTCCCTTCCATGGTTCTGCATCTGGCCAAGCTGGAGAGTGCAGGAAATACCATCAGCTTTAGGGCTGCTTGAATCATCGTAAAACCATGCTGGATAAGCGAGGGCTGGAGCTCCAGAGCTCCAAGCCAAGCCTCCTGGACCCCATTTTATGGCCTCCAGCTACAGCAGCTCCTTCATGCTTGCTCTGTGAGGATGGGGGAGACAGGCAGGAGCAGGCAGACGTGTTGGGCAGAGTGCTGAGGGCTGGCAGGACACAGGATGATACAGCAAACCCCCCTCCCAGCAGCCCAGCTTTAGCACGGCGCATGTTTTCCCCTGACCCCAAAGTCTGTGGGCTGCAAAAAGGCATGTTTTGGGGTGTTTTTTTTTTCCCTCAAAGCTGTCAGGCAGGAGCCAGGGGAGAGCATCTGGCAGGGGAACGGGGAGAGGAACTGGATTTATAAACACAGGCGGAGGTTTTCAAAGCAGTGTAGTGCAGCCAGAGGTAGGGGTGGACGATCTGCTTGGGGCGGCAGGGGCCAGAAGGACAGGACAGGGACAAAGGAAGAGCACCCTGGCCCGGGGCTCTCTTCCTGCGCCTGAAACAAGGGTGATGGCCACTTCTGACAAGTGCTTGGTGCCCACCGAGGAAGGCAATGGGCTGTGCAGTTTCCCAGGCGCTGCTTTCCAGCAATCTCCGCTGGCCAGCGCTCCTGGAAACCATCGGCCCCGGCCCCGGGGAGCCCCGCTGCGAGGGAGGGCCAGGTGGACAGTGGGAGGTGAGAACCCCAGCTCTCGGGGTTTGAAAAGCACGTACGGCCCTGGCTCGGGGTATGGGAGCTGCAAGCGCTGGCTGGAGTCATGAGGGATAAAACCTGGAAGTGGGGATAAAGAGAAAAAGCCCTCCTCTGAGCTGGGAGCTATCAGAGCAGGGATGGATCCCTGCCGATGACAACCCCACCCTGTAAATCCTGGGGATGGACCCCAGGGAGCACAGACAGGCTTTTCCCAGGGTAGGGGCCACTTGCTGGGCTGGTTCTGCCCTGTCCCAAATGCCTGAGCCCATCCTGGAGGGTTCTGCCAGCTCAAGGGAGACCATGGGACATTCCCAAGGTCCTCACCGGGCTCGGATGCCATCGCTGCCTCCCCAGATTGGTTCACGTGTGACCCGTTTCCATCGCACTTCTGGGATTTCCTCGCGGCAGAGACCCAGGTGGGTGCTCAGCCCTCCTCCCAGGCACCCGCTTGGGTCGCTCAGCATCCCTGAAGGCAGCGGCCCCCCGCTTCCTGCCCCCAGCACCCCCGCCTCCCAGCAAAGCCCCAGCCAAACCCGAGGGCCGCTCCGCGGCGGCTGTGTTTGCCTTAGCCCTGCCTCGCAAGCTGCTCATTTCCTTCCCTGGCCATAAATAAAACCACGCCGTAAAACGAAGGGAATGTGTAACATAATGAAGCCTTTCTCAGAAAGCCCTTAGCATCCCTGCCTCCTCCCTCCGCGTCCCATCCCATCCCTTCCACCCCACGTGGGGATGGGAGAACCATCCCACAGCACCAGCCGGTATGCAGCCAGGGTGCAAGGGGCTGCGGGTCCTGCTGGGAATCACAGAACCCAGCTTGGGATTAGGGAGGATGAAACCCTGGGCCACCCACAGCGGAGGCAGGAGGGCTGCTCCTGCATATCCTGTCTGTGTTTGGAGTGGGGACAGGACATCAGGGACATGCTGTGGGGGGACCAGGAGAGGTTCAAGCCACTGAGAAGCATCCCTGGGGCTGGGTGGCTGTGCCTGAGCCCCTCCAGTGTTTGCATCCCCCCCAAGTCCCCCTGATGTTTGCACAGTGGGTGGGTACAGCACAAGCACAGCTGGCGACGGGCAAGCTCACTACCTTATAAAGGCATTAAAATATATATATAAAAAAAAAACAAACCAACCCCAAACTACTTAGAGGGCCTTGAAACAAGCTCCTGACGCTGCAGAAAAGGAATACACCCAGCTGGCTGTGGGGCACCCTGGCAACACCCCATGCCAGTGATGGGGGTTCAGCAGCAGCGGGCACCCCCAATCCCTCCCTGGCACAGGGGCTGCTTGTTGGCATCATCTAGCAGGCAGGAAGGAAGGTAGCCAGAGGGCTGGGCCACACTGGCCACCACACAAGCCCAGGGCTGTTCGAGCAACAAGGAGCCTTCACTCCCCGGCTGTTTTTCCACCGTCAGAAAAACGGTGTGGCCGGGGTGGGAAGCGCTCTGCAAAGACAGAGAGCCTTTCAAGGGGGGCTCATGTGTGCACATGGGGCTCGTCCTGGCACCCGCTCTGGTAATTAAAGAGCTGCTTTAATGAATTCCAGTCCCCTCCCTGCAAACACACATGGGCCACCAGCTTTGGCCCCCACCTGGCCCCCACCACAGCCTGAATGAAGCCTTGTTGAGCAGCCAGCCCCTCCCCGGTGCCATAACACCCCCACCACCATCTCCGTGCTCCATTCCTCCCTACTCAGCTTCAGTGTCCCCCTCTGGGCAGAGCAACGGGGGTCCCTGCAGTCCCTCAGGGACCCATTTGCATCCCTCATGCACTGATGCACCTTTTCGTGCACACCCCAAAAACGCATCCAGCCATCCCGACGGGCAGGGCTGGGGATGCACCAGATCTGCAGGAGGGGAAAGCATCCATCCACTGGCTCTTTGCCCCCTGCACACCCAGGAGATGTCTCCCTGCTCCGAAAAAAACTGGCATCCAGCACTGCTTGGCTCTGCAAACCCTCCTGCTGAGCCCTGCGAGCGCTTTCCCTCGCCTGAGCTGGGAGTTGGCTCCTCCGTCCTCCTACGTGCCGGGGAGGAGGTGGGAGAAGTTTGTGTGCCGAGATGTTAAAATGTGGAGAAGAGCCCAAACTGGCCATGGGGAGCCCCAGAGCTCCCCAGGATCCCCCCCAGCCCAGAGCGCCCTGCGTGGAGGGGGGTTCCTTCCCCTCCAGAGTACTGCCCAGCACCAGGCTCTGCTCCCCTGGCTGCTGGACCCTGCTCGGTCAGGGGCTGGGGTGCCAAAAAAACTCCCTGAAGACCAGAAAGCAGAAACTGGAGGGGCCAAACCCACCGTGTTTTCAACTGGAAGAGCAGGGGGAGAGGGCCAAGGCGTCCCGGACCCGGGCTAGGGTGGGTGCTGGGATGGGCACCGGGGCAGCGCCAGCCTGCACAGAGCCTTCACTTGTTCACTGGCCCTGGGAGGAGCTGAGCACGCCCGGGCCCTCTCTCCCAGCCCCTTGCTTAGGGCTTTTGGCTCATCTCCTTGTTTTTTGGGTTTTTTCAAAGCAAGAAAATATATTATATAAAAAAAAGCCCAAATGACACTGCAGCCTATAATCTGCTGGCTGCTGGCCGGCTGCTCGGAAACTGTGACGGAGGCCCCTCTCGCCTTTGTCACCGCCTTTCCATCAGCCTGGCAAGGCAGGGGCAGCGATTTCCTGTGGGACACGGCGAGCTGGGAATGTCGATTGTTTTTAGCTGAGGTGAGAGGGACGGCCAGGGTGCCCATCCTGACCCACCTCCAGGAGACATGGAAACCTACTGCTCCTCGTGAAGGGCCAGTCTGGGCATCCCCATCCAGCCATGAGGCTCAGCTTGTGGCACGATGCGACCGTGGTGTGGTCACAGCACCACTCTTGAATCACCTGGGAAAAGTGCTTTTGGGTCATGGGAGCGCATCTCCATGGGGTGGTCCCAGGATGCTTAGCTGCAAGCCAGCCCATGGCCATGGCTGGGTACCCAGAGGGGGAGGTCACTGCTTGCTCCGTGCATTCCCAAATTGTAGCTGCCATCCAAGTGATCCATCAGGATGGCACACCCTGCTCCATGGAGGCTCTTCCAGGGTGCCGTGTATTTGGAAAAAAAAAACCAAAACAAAACACCCTAGCTAACCACAAAATCCAGCAAGTCGTATTTTCTTCAACTTTTTTGAGGTGGGGGGGGTTAGGAAGAGGTGGAAAGCTGCGAGTGCCTTGTGAGAGAGAAATGCCACCGGTCAGTGTTCCCACCCTGGCTGGGCTGCTGTGCTGAGGAAGTGAGGGGGCTCTGAAATAAAGCAGGAATTTGGGAAGACAAACAGCAGTAACTCACAGCACGCTGCTGACAGAGAAAAATCCCAGGGCCTCCCTCACCCGGCAAACAGCTTCATTCCCCTGAGCATCCACGCTTTCGGTAACATTTTATTAGGAGTATTTTATGAGAGAAAGAGAAGAAAAGCACCTCTGGCAGCTTTGGGAGAACAGAGGCGGGACAAAATGTGCTGGTTGCAGAAGCTGCTGCCCCTTGTCACACTGGAAAACAGGCTGGCTCTGTTGGACTGGCTCCAACAGCCCCAAAACGTGATGTCCAGCACCCATGGGAGATGCTGCCGGGCACCAGGGCTGCCAGAGGAGCTTGCTGGTGGGTTCAGCCCTGGCAAAGTTGTCCCTCCTCATGACAGCAGCCACTCAGTGCCCATCTGAAGAGCACATTTCTGGGATTAGGGGAAGCCACAAAAGCAAAATCCTGGTGGGAGCTGGAACAGAGAGCACACACACACATGGGGAGAATCTCGATGGGAGCCAGCACATAACGTGCATGTGATGTCTCCAGGGACCACAATATATTGCATGCATATGTGCATGCCTCGCTGGGGCCCGAGCATGGCTGCCTGTGTCTGGACAAGAAGGGAGAGGAAAAGTCCCTTTTCTGATGTGCTGCATCATTCCTGCTCCATCCTGGGACAATGTGGCATTGAGAGTCCCAGGCAGGGCACCCACCAACCTTGGCCACCAAGGCATGCTGGAGCTGGCTGGTTTTGCAAGGACCACTGGAAGGAGGGAGCAGGTCAGGAGAGGACAGAGCCCTCCACACCCCCGCGAAGAGTAGCAAAGCTCCTCTGAGTCACTTGTCCAAAGAGGACAAGGAAGCCAAAGTGCCCCATGCCAAGGGCCAGGAAATGAGCCGGTTTGAGTAAGGTTGGGCTGAGCAAAGGGCTCTCTGTGAAAGCAAGAGCTAGATATTTCCATGCTGCCATCACTTCCCTGCCTGGAACGGGTGGGGTGACGGTCCTTGCAACACCCACATTATTCTCCCAGACCCCGGGGAGAAAGATGAGGGGCTTTCTCTGCTGCTAGCCATGGGGAATTACTTTTTGTGGGGTTTTCTCTTGCTGCACCACCCCATGAGCAAAACCCGCCTGCCGGAGCAGTGGGGAACCTGCCCCATTCCTGCCCCCTTCTCACCCTGGCCAGCCCCACAAAAATTTGGGCAATAGGGGGAAAAAAAGCAGCTGTAAGAGCTGGGTGTTTAGAATCATTGAATAATTTGGGTTGGAAGGGAACTTAAAAATGACCTTGTTCTATCCCCTGCCCTGGGCAGGGACACCTCCCACCACACCAGGTTGCTCAAAGCCCCATCCAACCTGACCTTGAACCCCTCCAGAGATGCGGCAGCCACAGCTTCTCTGGACAACCTGTTCCAGTGTCTCACCCTCTCACAGTTAAGAACTTCTTCCAGAGCTCTCATCTAAATCTCCCCTTTTTCAGTTTTAAACTGTCCCCACTCATCCTATCGCTCCACTCCCTGATCAAGACTCCCTCCCCAGCTTTTCTGGAGGCCCTTTAAGTACTGGAAGACCATTATAAGGTCTTCCAGGAGCCTCATCTTCTCCAGGCTGGACAACCCCAATTCTCTCAGCCCGTCCTCACAGCAGAGGGGCTCCAGCCCTTGGAGCACCTTTGTAGACTTCTCTGGACCCATGTCCTTCCTGTGCTGAGGACTCCAAAGCTGGACACAACACTCCAGGTGGAGTCTCACCAGATCAGAGTAGAGGGGCCTGGTTTACACCCAGACCTCATCGTGCATGGTTTCATGCCAGCACCCATCCCTGCCTCCTCCAAAAGGGAACAGGGGCTGGGCTGGGAAGCCCGGGAGAAGCCAAAGCTTCATCCTCACTGCTCTGTGGCACTTCAAACTTCTTGTGGGACCCCAAATCCAAGCGTGGGTCCAAGGATGGTGAGTGCCCTAGCAAAGCATTGCAGGCAAGCTCTGCACAGACAAACTCGAGCACAGCAGGCTTTGTGGCCCGTGTCTACATATGGACTGGAAACTTGCGTGTCTC
Organism: Nycticryphes semicollaris; assembly: GCA_013400055.1. Taxonomy (NCBI): domain Eukaryota; kingdom Metazoa; phylum Chordata; class Aves; order Charadriiformes; family Rostratulidae; genus Nycticryphes; species Nycticryphes semicollaris. Next base: position 42,216 of record VXBJ01002850.1, on the reverse strand, counting down.
CCCGCTCTGACACATCCTCCCCAAACATTTACAACTTACAGGTCTTCCCCGCGTTTACGCTTCGCTCTGCGAGCGAGGGGTTAAGTTTGCCACGGATGCTCTGGAGCTAACTGGGATGGGCGGTTCCAGACGCACGCATTTAACGTGTAACGTAACACGCAAGGCGTGCACTGAGCCAGCCAAAAAAAAAAAAAAAAACCAAAAAGAAAAAAAAAAAAGGAAAAGAAAAGTATAAGGTCTCTAAAATTATGCCTTGGCACTCCCTGTGCTTTTTATTCCGCCCTCTCCTGCCTGTGCCCTGTGACACAGTCTGTCATTTCACGACCACATGCCATTGCGCTGAGTCCCAGCGAGGCTGATGTATATACTGGGCGCCAAACGCCTTTCCAGCTGCGGCTTCGGGCACCCGCTTCAAGCCAAAGTTTCCGTCTGGCCTCATATCCACATATAGATGGGCAGGCACCGGCACCAGATCCTCCAGCACCGCCCTGCTGAAGGTGGCTGCTCCATCACACACCCAGCGACATCTGGGTGATGGGGAGAGGCGTTAGAAAGCGGTGTGAAACAGGGAGAGGAGCAGAGCACGGCGTTGGCTGAGCTGGTGGCATCCCCAGGGCTCCCAGGCAGCGTCTGGCACCAGTCAGGGCATCCAGCCGAGGCATGACATGGGAAGGGATCGCGTTCCTCCAAAGGGAGACGGCTGTGGCAGAAGTGGGAAAGACTCATTAGGATAATAAATTGCCTCCTTACGCTTGGGAGTTCAGCCTGATGACAGGCTGTACTGTGCCTGCCCTAGTCAGGTAAAGAGGTTCCTCTAAACGCTGCAGGGGCAAGGAGAACCACCACCTCTGCCTCACCACCCAGCCCCTAGAAACCCCTCTCCCTCAGGAAAAAAAGATAAATAAATCAGGAAACAGACTCCTCTGAGGAGTTTTTCCAGGCAGCTGGGCTCCCTGCCACAGGGCAAACGGGGAAGGACCAATGGATCTGCTTGGGAGGCTACAGGCTCACAGCCCCCACACAGACGGGGCTTGCAGGGGGGTGTCTTTCCCCACCTGACCCTCTCCCTTCTCTCTCCAGCTTCTTTCTTCGGGGACAGCTATGTGGAGATGCCGCTGGCAGATGCCTCCCGCACAGTGCGCCTCCGCCTGCAGCTGTACACCAGCCAGGGGAGTGGGCTACTCTTCCTCGCCGCTGGCCAGCCTGACCACCTCCTGCTCCAGCTGCAAGCCGGCACCCTGCAGGTCAGTATGGGTCAGGGAAGGATCCACAGCAAGGATGAAGGGGCAGAACCTGCCAAGAACCCCGGCCAGGGGATGTTAAGAGTTCAAGAGGAGAGTGGACAGAGTCTTAGGAGAATCTTGGGGGAAGCTCCTCACCCACTGCCTGGGGAGCATCGTGGTGACACTGGACACCAACACCTCATGTACCACGTGCATGGTCAGACACGGCACACCAGCACCCTCACGGTGCGAGGGGTTAGTGGAGAGAAGGGGGGAGCTGAGAGGGTCCCAGAGAAAGGAGAGGTCTCCCCCATCCCACACCAGATCAAGCCCAACCAGGGCGTGGGAAGGGATCAGGAGGGAAGAACGAAATTCCCCTCTTGTGGCTATGGTGTTGGAATCCACCATGAAGGAAAAGAGCAGGGAGCATCCGAAGTACATGTCCCACCTCTCCTGCAGCCTGGGCCAGGCCACCAACCACATCTCAAGGAAAACAGGAGAGCAAGCGCGCAGCTGGCTGGAGATCTCCTTAGTGCAGACCATGTGTCTCAGGTCCATCCGCTCACCCTCTACTTAAGCAGGCTCCAGGCTGCTGCCTGAGGGGAGCAAAGCCTGCTATTTCCCCTGCCGGTTCCCAGGGTAAGGGCTGGAAGCAAGCCCAGGCTGCAGGGATGGAGGGCAGTGGGCAGGATGGAGCAGGGAAAGAGGAGCCAGCATCTGGCAGGGCTCCTCCGTTGGGGGAGAGGGAAAGTCCAGTGGTTGGGCAGCAGGATTGGGAGATGGAGGACCCCAGGGAAATTGCACTGAGACTGGGGTTTGCTGAAAAAGAGTGAAAAAGGAGAGAAACAGAGAGCAGGATGGAGAAGGTATGGGATCTTGCTGGAAAGGGAGGAACACGCACAGAGGAGGAGGAAGGCAGGACAGACCGTAGTGAACAGGGGGACCAAACAACTTGTAAAGCCCCAGGAACAGTCCACACTTCAGTAGGTATTTCTGGTAGGTGGAGAGGTGTCTCCTCTGCTGCAGATAACACCTTGAGCTGAACACTTTCCATGTCCTTCCCCACAGGCCAGGCTGCAGCTGGGCTCAGAGGAGGTGACACTGCAGTCCCCAGCAGAGCTGCAGCTCAATAACCTGGCGGTGCATGATGTGGAACTGCTGGTAGAAGATGGCAAGATGATGCTGACCATCGATAGCCTCTTCAACAGCTCTGTGGACATCACAGGACCCGTACGGGAGCTGGACATCCAGTACGGCCTCTATGCTGGTGGGACAGGCAGCCTTGACCTGCCATACCTCACTGAGGCCAGCTCGCCTTTCAGAGGTTGCCTCCACTTAGTGACATTCAACGGCCTGGATGTCCTCTCACGACTATCCTCTGATGGCAGCTCCAAGATCTTCCACAGGGTCCAGGAAGGGTGCAGCACACAATTCTCTGCAGATCCTGAGGAGCCCTTTGGGTTCCTGGGACCACACTCCTACATCGCGTTTCCCACATGGTATGCCAGGGAGGAAGCGACCATCGAATTTGTGATAACCACAAGTATCACCCAGGCACCCCTCATCTACCACGCGGGGCTGGAGAATGACTTCTTCTACCTAGAGATCTCCAACGGGCGCCTGAGAGGGTTTGTTGAGAAGGGGAACGGCATCATCGTCCTGCACAACAATGTCTTCATCAGCGATGAGCAGCAGCACTATGTCAAAGTCTACACGGACATCCACAAGTTTGAGATCCTCATTGATTACTATGCCTCATCCACATCAAACCGGGGCATCAACAACTACCTGGACCTTCAGGGAAACCTCTTCATTGGAGGCATGAATGAAAAAGCTTTGCAAAGGCTGAGGGAGCACCATCTTTCTTTCATCTCAGTGTGGACCATGACCAACAACTCATTTGTTGGCTGCTTGGAGGACCTACGGATAAACCGGCAGAGGAGGAGTCTGCAAGATGCTGTGATCACAAAGGACATCACATCAGGCTGTGGAAAGCAGGATCACTACTGGGACTATGACGAGGTGTATGAGCAGGATGAGGCACCCACCTCCCCACCTCCAGATGTCTGGTCAGGAGCACCGGGCCTGGTGATGGAACCGTGCCGGCCGGACAACAGCTTTCCACCTGCCTTCGCCAACATCAGCAGGCTGCTGCACATTAGCCCCCTCATTGTCTCTGAAGGAGGCATGACCTATCTGGAGTGGAAACACGCCCAGCCAACGGTGGACTTGAGCCTTGCAAACATCCGGCATTCCCAAATCCTCTTTAGCATCACCAACAACCCCAGACACGGCCAACTGGAGCTGGATATTCCCGGGTCTAGGAGCAGAAGGAAGTTCACCTTGTTGGACATTGTGAATAGGAAAGTCAGGTACGTCCACGATGGCTCCGAAGGGCCCATGGACCAGCTGATGCTAGAGGTGACAGTGACTGCTCAGCAAGGGGTGCCAGAGTGCTTGCGGCAGGGACAGATGTACCTACTGCCCATTATGATCAACCCCATCAATGATCCCCCACAGGTGATCTTTCCCCATGGGAACCACATGACAATCCTGAAGCACACACGGAAACACCTGACCACGGACATCCTGCAAGTCCTAGATGATGACACATCCTGTGATGACCTTGAATTTCAGCTGCACGGTGGCCACCAGATGGAGGAGGGTTATGTGGAGTATGACTTCCACCCCGGAGTGCCCATCGAAGAGTTCTCCTGCAGGGACTTGGAAGCAGGCAACATAGTTTACGTGCACCAGAGTGGGACCAACTTACAGCTCACCTTGCAGGTGAGAGACGGCACAGTGCCAAGCCCCATTGCCACCCTGAGCATCCTCGCCATTGACCCTGACATCCACCTGCGCAACAACACTGGCCTCGCCGTCCCCCAAGGAGGGGCTGCATGCATTACCACAGCCAACCTGTCAGTGGAGACAAACGCTGTGAAACAACAGGTCACCATCCTGTATGTCCTCACAGAGCCCCTAAGGTACGGTGAGGTCCAGAAGCAAGGGAGCATGGGAGGGGAATGGAAAAAAGTCGAGTCCTTCCACCAGCAAGACCTGGAGCAAGGGCGCATCCAGTATTTCAGCACTGACCCAGAGCACCGGCTGGAAGATGTTGTGGAGAAGCTGAGATTTGAAGTCCAGGTGGGACAGAAGGTCTTGCAAAACAACACCTTTCTCATCAGGATCGAAAGAGCCACCATTAAGATGAAGACCATGGTCCCTCTCCAGATGAAGAATAAGCGGCACAGAAATATCACCAGTAGGGAGCTAGAAGCAATGTTGGAAGATCCAAACTCTGCCCCAGTCTCCTTCCACTACATGATAATCCAGGCTCCCAAAAAAGGAAACCTGGAGCTGCTCGGCAACAGACTGACCGAAGGCTTTGGATTTACCCAAGATGACCTGCAAAGAAACCACCTGAGCTACAGCGCCACCATCAGGAACTCTCAGCAAGCTGAGGACACCTTCCAGTTTCAAGTCCGTGCTGGCAAGCAACACTCTCCCCTCTATACCTACACAATCAGCATTGGTGGCGACCCTGATGCTCCAGCCCTGACCAATGTCCTCCTGACTGTGCCAGAAGGGGGACAAGCCGTCATTTCCAAGGACCACTTGTTTGTACAGAGCATGAACAGCATGGACTACCTCTACGAAGTGATTGAGGGGCCAGCACACGGGAGGCTCGCCTGGGCTGCATCCCACGGCTGGGCCTCCAGAGAGGAGATCACAGAGTTCACCAACGATGACATCCTCCACCGCCGGCTGCTCTACCAGCACGATGACTCTGAGACCCTGGAGGACGACATCCCCTTCGTAGCGATCAGGCAGGGTGAGGGCAGCGCGGAGCCCGATGCCGAGGAGGTGAGAGGTGTTTTCAGGGTCTCCATCCAACCCATCAACGACCACACTCCAGTCCAGGTGGTGAACAAGGTCTTCAAAGTGGTGCGCAATGGGCAGCACCTACTGACAACGGATGACATTGCCTTCACTGACAAGGACTCTGGCTTTTCCGACACGCAGCTGGTGCTAGCGAGAAAGGACATTTTGTTTGGCAGCATCGTGTCAGTTGATGACAAAAGCCACCAGGTCTATCGGTTCACACAGGATGACTTGAGGAAGAAGAAGATCCTCTTTGTCCATTCAGGGGCTGACCGGGGCTGGATCCAGCTACAGGTCTCAGATGGCCTCCACCAAACCACAGCCCTCCTGGAAGTACAGGCATCAGACCCCTACATCAAAATAGTTAACAACACTGGACTAGTCATCCACCAAGGCAGCCGAGGGACCATTGACTCCTCTGTCCTCAGCTTGGAAACCAACATGGACATCAGGTCGGACGAAGAGATACGGTTTCTGATAACCGTTCCCCCAAGGTGGGGGACCGTGCTGAGAGGGGAGCAGTCAGTCATGGCCTTCTCCCAGAGGGACCTGCTAGCAGGAGAGATCTCCTACCGCCACAACGGGAGCAGGAACACCCGGGATGAGATACAGTTCACTGTAGAAGCAAATGAGGTGGCAGTGGAGGACACGCTGTCCATCAGCGTGTTCTTGGACACCCACCCCAGCCCCCTGCACATAGTCAACCACAAAGAAATTCATGTCTTCCAGGGGGAAGCAGCTGGGATCAAGGAGGAGTACTTACTGGTGAGTATCCCCTTCTTTAGTCATTCCCCAAACCCACATCACTTCTCTGGCCACCACACCAGGCCAGCCACAGGTGGGACTCAATTTTACTCCCACCTGCCCAGAGCAAAGGACTCGTCCCCATGTCAGGCTTTGCCCCAGGGGTGGAGGAGGGGGGTAGGGGGTTCAGGCATGGCCTCGACAGCAAGGTGACTCTTACAGCTCATCCACAGCAAAACTTTAGAGGACTGCACAGCTGTGGGGCAGCCCAGCCTCACAGGCACCAGCCCCTGACTCATGCCTTGTCTCCCCCACACTCCTAGGTGGCCCATGAAGAGATCCCTCCCCAGGACATAATCTACCTGGTGAGAAGCCCCCCAGCCTCCGGCTTCCTGGCGATGCTTCAGCACAGCCAAGACTCAAACGAGCAGCCCAGCCTGGACCCCATCCAGTCCTTCACCCAGGAGGACATCAGCAACGACAGAGTCCTCTACCTCCACTCCAAGCCAGAGGAGGAACGTGACCGGTTTGTTGTGGACATCACAGCCAGCAGTGCAGACCCACTGGAGGGGGTGGTGGTGAGCCTGGTCGTGCTCCCCATCGCCATCCCCCTGCACGTCCGCAACCTCACAGTGCCAGGAGGTGGCTCTGTCACACTCTCCTCGGGCATCCTCAACATCCCCAACACCTACTACAAAGCTCTCGGTGTGGAGTTCAAGGTGCTTGAGCCCCCCCGGTTTGGCACCCTCCTGAACAGCGAGCGGCCCAAGGACAGTGGCCTGCACACCTTCACCTGGAATGAGGTAGAGCACCCAACATTGCTCACCACGCTGCTTTCCCAGGGGATTTGGGAAGCGCTGGGGTGGGCTCCATCCCCCAGAGGCACTGGGAGGCTGGGGAGGGCAGGGGTCCCTCTCCCCATCAGAGAGCTCTGCCCTTAGGATGGAGGGGCTCAGGATGGTGCTGGATCCATCCCACAGGGATGCCCCAAAGCAAGTAGCAGGCCACCAGCTCCCACCTTCCTCCCAGGCTGGTGCACAGGTCCCCTCCCCTGCAAGGCTGGTGGCCTGTGCCCTCCCAGGAGGGTCACCCAGCCCCTGCCCCACAGGTGGAGAACCAGCAGATCCAGTACAGGCAGGATGGCCCCCGAGCCCAAGCTGACAGCATCACCCTCGTGGCCAACGCTTCTGAGATGGACCGTCAGAGCCAGCCCAGGACCCTCTTCATCACCATCCTGCCCCGCAGCTCCAAGGGACCTCGGCTGAGGGTGAACGCTGGCCTGCAGGTAAGGGTGGGATGCTACAGGGGATCAGCAAGGACAGGGTGCCACGGGGATGGGCAGATGGGTGCTCAGCACTAGGACATCCGGCGGGTGGCCAGCCCAGCGGTGGGGACCCTACGGGAGCCTGGTCGCGCACCTCCGGGAATCTGGACCTAGTGCAGCCGGGGTGCAGACCAGAGGCGGGCGATGGGCTCCGGAGAAGGGAGGCGGTTTCCCGGCAGGGTGAGACTTTGCTGGAGGCGGAGACCGGTCTGTCGTGTGTCTGTCCCGTCCCTCCTCGCCTCCCTCCCCGCCGCCGATGCCGAAATCGTCCGCAAGATGGGAGCATCGCCCCACGGCGGCGCTCGGTCCCTCTCCCAGCACGGGTTCGGCGGAGCCGGGCTTGCCACGGCGGCAAGCAGGCAGGGGCTCCTCACCTCCCCTTTCCTGAGGACGGGCAGCCTGTTCTTCCCTTCCCCCGAACTTAATCCCTGGCAGCAGGAAAGAGAAGCTCACTCAAGTTCCATTAGCGCAGATTGGAAATACCTAATTATTTAGGCAGCCTTCACAAACCCCTCCTTAGGCCCATCTCAGTAAAGTCAGGAGCAAGTTAGTCTCACCTGGTGCTGGAAAATCCCACCTTCCATTTCAGGCATCCCCTTAGCCTGTTCAGGATCATTAATGCAAAAATTGCAGGAAATGACAAGTTGTTAGAAAACATGCAGGAGAGCCAGCCCAGCAGAATCATCCCCCTCCCCCAGAGGCTATCCTCACCCATTCCAGGATTTCCCAGGCTGGCAACAGGAAAAGCAGCTCCTTCCATCAGGATTATCAAAGTGCCTTTGGGAAGGTGTATGGGAGCCTGGGATCTAGAGGAGATACCCAAATCACAGAATTGTCACGATTGGAAAGGACATCTGAGACCACCAAGTCCAACCATACACAAAAAACACAACCCACGCCCAACAATCTCAGCCACTGGAACATGCCCTGAAGAAACATGCCACATCTACACATTTCTTGAACACCTCCAGGGATGGTGGTTTTCCAAAAGGAAAAAAGATAAACAAACAGGGAAAGGTACGGGCCAGTCACCACCCAGGAAGCCCAGAAGCAGGGAGGAGGGCTATGTCTGCCAACAAAATTTGGGAGGGGGTGCCCCCATTCCCATCCAGCCCTGGCTCTGTCCCTGCCCACATTGCTCTCAGGTTATGCCCCCGACCCAAGGAGCTTAGTTCCCTCCCAGCAAACCCCTTTTATGGTGCATGAGGTGGTGCCTCCATGATCTGCCCCAGCTGTGCCAAAATCCTGCATGCCCAACAGAGACAGGTTAACTCCTCGGCTGCTGGACCCGCCGCAGTCCCCGCTCCGGAGGCACAAAGCCTCCTCCCTGCTCACTGAGGACCACCACATCCCAAAAGGACATCTCCAGGCTGGCCCTGGCAGGGTGGGCTTGGGAAGCGGGCAGAAGAGGCAGCTCTGGTCGCAGCACCATGCACCAGCACAGAGCCAGCCCTGTGCAAGGGGAGGAGGAGGAGGCTCCCTCCTTGCCTTATTTTTAGCCAGTCCATTATCCCAGGGATCACAAGGCACTTAGGGAAGTCCTTTCCTCCCAGCCACAATGCTAAAAAAAAAAAAAAATAATAAAAAAGGGTGAAAAGAAAGAAAAAAGCTCCCAAAATAAACTCCGAGGCAGCGGTCCATCCGCCTTTCCATGGAGATCCCTGCCTGGCCCTGGAAGGGATGACCAGAGCCGTCTGGCTGCCCGCAGGAGGGGCTCTGGAGCTGGGAAAAACTCCCTGGTCGGAGCAGGAGAAATGCTAAAGCAATCCAGGGGTCAGGAGGGGGCCCGGCCCTGCTGTGTTTGTGCTCTGGTGAGAGATGACTTCAGCGTTTAAAGGTCAGGCCGGGTCCAGGAGAGAGATTGCACAAAGCCTTCCTCTGCCGCCTGCCAGCACCGGGGGTGCAGAGTCCACGCAAGGGCCGGGGAGACAAAGAGCAGAGGGCTTAGACCCAGAAACGGAGTCCCCCTAACCCCCTACCCAGGAAAGGACCAGGCAGATTTGCCCCAGGCAGCTTTTTTCGGGTTGTGTCGGGAGAAAGGATGGCTGGATGCCACCAAGAGCGGGGTTTTCCAACCGCTGCATCCGAAAGCCAGGGCCACGCTCCCCACGCCGTTTCGCTGCCTCCCCGTGCGCTCTCCCAGCGAGCGGAGGCGACACGGAGGCTGAGCAAACATAATGAGCCCAGTAAGTGAGAGCGGGAACCAAGCGGAAGGCTTTAATAATTCAGAGAGGGCCGGGAGCACGGCAAAGCAGGTCAGCTCCGGCAAGACAGCGAGAAAAGCCACTCCAGCCACCACCAACCACCTGCGCCCGTCCCCAGCGGGCAGCCACGCTCCCTGGGGTGAGGGGGTGCTGTGGTCCCCCCTGCCTCCAAACGCCTCTCCACCACGGAGAGTTTTCCTCGGAACCCAGCCCTGAGTGGGATTGCAATTTCACTAGGGGGCTGAAGCGACCCGGCTGCAGGTCCTGGGAAGGGGGAGCAGCCCAAAACCCACCCTGCACCAATGCGGAGGAGCAGTAGATCCTGCTGCGAGGGCTTCGGCTCCCGCACCAGCACTTCCCCCATCCCATCTCTCCAAAGCTGTGTTTTCCAGCCTGCCTCCCGCCATCCCATGGGGACTGCCGAGGGATTTAATTTCACTGACGGCACCCACACCCACTCAAGAAATGTTTTGGGTTAGGCCAGCTAAAAAGCAGCAGAGAAGAGCTGATCTAACCCAGCGGGGCCAGCTCAGCAGCTCCTCCAGTGCCCTGGTGATGTCTCGTGGGTTTGCAGGACGGGGGCCAGGCTTGCACTGATGATGAAGCCGTGGGATGCAGAGCTGTGGGAAGGCTCGGTCCACACACCCCATGATTTTCAGGGCATCCTGAGAGCGAAAGGCAGCTCTAGGGTGTGCGGGCAGAACCCGTCTGGCAGCGCAGGATTCATCCCCGTGGTCTGCTCTGATCGAGATATGGCACGGGATTAGGAGCAGGGAAAAATGTTGCCTCCAGCTGGAGAGGGAAGATGCCAGGGATTTGGGATGGCAGCATCCCCGGGGGGGTAGGGGGTGGGGGGTTGGGTTTGCCACTGGCCAAGGGGAAAGGGGCCCTGGGAAGCTGTGGGGTGGCCCTGAGGTCAGCCACATGCTTGTCATTCCTGGAGGGTTTGCTGGGGCGGCTGGTGGCCTTGCTGCAGCCTTTTGAGGGGGCGGTGGGATGGGTGCTTTACTGGGAGCACAGAGAAACACCCAACTAGGGAGAGGTGGGGCCATCACATACAAAGCAGCAGCTCAGGGAGCAAGTTCAGGGCTTGGGGACCCAACAAAAGGCTTTTCTCCTGCAGAGCCATGGGGACAGAAGCAGCAAAGCACTGGCTCTGCCCCAGCCCCGTGCCTTCTCCCATTTCCAGTGCTTGGGGAAACTGAGGCACGGAGGGGCAAGCCCTCAGCTCTGTCCTGCACATGTGGTGCAGATGCATGGACCCAGTGGCATGGCACATGCCAGCAAATGTGGCAGTGGTGCCGGGTGACACAGGGCTGGGATGGGGCCAGATGATGGAGACATCACCCAGCACAGACACAAGGTGCCCATGTTGGGCTGGGAGGGGCTCAGGCACCCAGCAAAGCCTTCTGAGCTGGGATAGGGTCCAGAGCAAGTTGGGGAAGAGGGGAGAGGTGCTAGGGACATCCCAGGGGGATTACAGCCTCTCCCTCTCCCCCAGCTGCGGGAAGGCACCACGGCTGCCATCAGCCCCCACATCCTGAGCGCTGAGGATGAGGATTCCCCGGCAGAGGAGGTGACCTACTCCATCCAGCCCCCGGCTAACGGGAAGGTTGTGCTGAGGTCAGCACCAGGTGCTGAGGTCCGGCGCTTCACCCAGGCCCAGATAAACAACGGCCTCATCCTCTTCGCGCACCAAGGTAAGGCAGGGCTGGGGCGCCCTGCCCACCCAGCATCACCCTCAGCCCAAGGGAGGGGACACCACCAGAGGGGAGCAGTATGCCACCAAGGCAGATGCTAGCCCCATCACACAGCACGCTGGTCCAAACCATGCCAAGTTAATGGGGGGCTGCACCCTCCCCTGCCCCTCATAAATGCCCAGCACTGTCCTTTCCACAGGGCCCCTGGATGGAGGCTTTGCCTTCGACTTGTGGGATGGTGAGAACTTGTCACCGGGACACTTCTTCCTCATCAGAGCCCAGAGGGAACCCCTCATCAGCCTGGCCAAGAAGCAGAGTCTCACCGTCTGCCCAGGTGGGTACAGACACATTCCCCATCCTCCCGGTTTGATGGCAAAAAGGGGTTTTTGGGCCCTTCCATGCTGTCAAGTGATGCCCACAGCAGAGGCTAGAAGCAGGTAGGGAGGCCATAGCTCAAAGTCCATCCTTGGTGTGTTTTCCAGGTGCCCTCCAGCCCATCACCAGCCAGAACCTCCAGGCAGTGAGCAACAGCCCCACTGGCTCCACTGCCCTGTACTACAGCATCGAGCAAGCCCCACGCCTGGGCAGGCTGAGCACCTCCCGGGGGGAGGAAATCCGTAACTTCACCCAAGCCCAGGTGAGCTTTTGCTTCCCCTAGTCCCCCATCACTCCCCACTGCAGCCTGGGGGTGCCAACCCAATCCCATGTAGAAGGACCTGATGCCTGACAGGAGGCAGAGCAAGGCTGCAGCCACACCATGATTTTCCCAGCCCTGCTGAGAGCTGCTAAGAAGGATTACAAGCTGATGGCCCAACACCAGCTCTGCCACAGCCACCAGCCTTGGATTTAGTGCCAGGGGAGGCTTGAGGAATGATAATCCCTTTTTCTTCAGCTGCCTCCCTGACGCAGACCCAGCCATCCTGGCTGCTGCCTGAGGAAAGAGCCAAACACGATGCTTTCACCCCAGCTCCGAGCAGATCCTTGCTACCACACTTCTACACAGCAGAGCAGGCAGGTTCACCCACTCTGCAAGCTCCCCTGTACTGTGCTCACTCTTGGAGGATGCTGAGTAAGCTCAGCCCTTCCTCTGAGCCTCAGTTTCCCCAGTGACTGGACAGAAACATCCTGCCTGAGGGGCACAGTGAACTCTCAGTGGTGGCTACTGTGCCATGGTTGGTGAGGATCCCCATTTCTTACCTAATCAGGACTTAGCTGCTGCTTCTTCCTACTGCCAAGACAAGAGCTCAGGGTACACACATTGGCTCTAGCACAGCATAACTAGGGTTCCCCCCAGTGCTACAGCACCCATTGCACTGGAGATAAGATGGACCCACCTCCCACATGGTATCACCCACCCCAAGTATTTTGCCATATTATTTTGCCATTTAGCAGAGCTCATTGAGGGTTGTTCTTTATTTTTTTTAGGTGGACAGCGGGTTGATTTTCTACCAGCATGAGCTGCCAGAGAAGCCCTTCTGGCTCGCCCAAGATGCCATCCGCTTCCGCGTGGTTGCTCCCACAACCATCTCCGATTCCTTCATCCTCCTTGTGCTCATCTCCTTCGAGGCCAGGTGTCCCCAGCGCTCGACCCAGCTATGGAAAAATGCAGGTAAAGAAGAAAGGGAGAAGCGAGGGACAAACCACCCCTCCTGAAGCTTGCACAAACCCGCCCCGTTTTGGAGGGGGATCGTACAAACTTCAGGAGTGTTTTTTTGTCTGAAGACACCATTGCACAATTTCCCATGGCCACCCAAGCACAAGCTTTGATATTACATCAAACAACATCTAGAATTGCAACCATCCTTTTGCTGGCTCTCCATGCCATTCCTTCCTCTATCATCTTACCAAACTAAGAAGTCATGGTTGATTCTAATCCCTCTCCATTTCTTTGCAACCCTCGTTTTTCTGCTGTAACTTGCTCTCACCTTGGTCTGCTCTCCTCTCCAGCACACCCTGGCTTTTCCCCAGAGGTGACAGACTTTTGTGTCTTCCCTTTTCCCCCAGGTCTCCAGCTTCCAAGGGCTCAACAGGCTGAGATCGACACCTTGGTGCTGGATGCCTCCAACCTTCTAAGCCAAATCCCGGTCTCTGAGAGGGCTGAACATGATGTTGTCTTCCTGGTGACGGGGCTGCCAGCTCACGGGCAGCTCATGGTGGCTGGTGTGCCCCTGGAGCAGTCACGGCCATTCTTCCTGCAGTCAGACCTGGCCACAGGACGCCTGGCATACGCCCATGGTGGAGGTGACACCTCTGAAGATCATTTCAGATTTAAAGCTTGGCTCCGGCCCCGGGCACAGCAGTCCCTCCGTCCTCCCCAAGAAGGGGTGGTCATCTCCGAAGCTTTCAACATAACAGTGACCAGCAGCATCAGCAAGCCACTGCAGGTAGTGAAGAGGCAAGAAGTGCTGCAGGTCCCACCAGGCTCAGTGGTGACCTTGTCCCAGGAATACCTGGATGTGGCAGACCCATCAGGTTCCCCAGAAGAGATGGTGTACAGCGTTGTCCAGAGATACCTCAGTGGCCACCTGGCCAATGCACTCAGCCCACGGGAGCCCATCAACAGCTTCACCCAAGCAGATGTCAATGCAGGCCACGTGGTGTTTGTTGCCACTGGGAGCCACTCCTCAGGGTCCTTAGCCCTGAGCCTCTCCGATGGCCACCACCCACCCACCTTGACCTCACTGGAGATCGAGGTGCTTCCTGCAGTGAGCACCACTGTGAGCCCAGTGCTACTGGAAGTGCCACAAGACCTGAACAGAGCCTTGGTGTCCCACCATCACCTCCTGGGAACCATACGTTTAGGGGCAGGCAGTGTCTTTTACAGGATCACCAGGGACCCAAGGTTTGGCCAAGTGCAGGTCAACCGAAAGCCAGCACGGGGCTTCTCACAGAAGCAGCTGGACCGGGGGGAGGTGACATTCACCTTCACCAACCTCACCTCTCCTGAGGATAGCTTCCAGTTCTTTGCGATGTCACGGGCAGTGAACAGGACTGGGGTGGTGAATGTGACTGTCCGTGCTTTGGTGAAAGCTCGGCCAGGCAGCGTGTGGCCCAGGGGAATCACAGCTCTCCTGGACACCAACATTCTTGATGCCAGTGAGCTGGCCAACCACACCAAGAGCATCCCAGTCTTCAAGATCCGCAGGGCGCCCCATGGCAGCCATCTTGTGAGGGTCTCCAGGGTCCCAGGACAAGCCATCACACCAATTGAGACCTTCAGCCAGAGTGAGTTGGAACAAGGGCTGGTTGGGCTGGAGATGCTGGAGGCTGGGAAGGACGACCAGCCTCTGCAGAGTGACAGCTTCATCTTTGAGCTGGCAGCCACTGGCGTGCCACCAGCACTGGCATCCCTGGGGTACAGCATTGAGCCCTACAACTCCTCAAAAGCTTATGGTGTCACCCTGCTCACAGCCCCAGGGGCACCATCCCCTCCAGCATCCCAGCCCCAGGGCACAGCACAGAGCAGCCCAAATGCCAGTGAGCTGGGGATACCCCCCACTGCCTGGCCAGGCCCTGGTGCCACCACCAGCCCCAGCTCCGTGGAGGGAGGCACCTTCCTGAGCTTCATTGAGGCCAACATGTTCAGCATTATCATCCCCATCTGTCTCATCTTCCTCCTGCTGGCCCTTATCCTGCCCCTGCTCTTCTACCTGCACAAGCGCAACAAGACCGGGAAGCACCACGTCCAGGGCACCACCTCCTCCAAGACCAAGAACGGGGCTGTGCCAGACCAGGAGACCTTCCGGAGGACGGACCCCAACCAAGGCATCCCCCTAACGACTGTCAACGCCCTGGAGGGCAAGGGCACAGGTTCTCCACCCAAGGGTACAGGTCCTGGGGCACCACCAGACCCTGAGCTCCTCCAGTACTGCCGGACTTCTAACCCCCCCTTGAAGAACAACCAGTACTGGGTGTGATGGTCTCAGGCGCAGGGGCAGGAGACCACTTGGTGGTCCAGACCCTCCTGGAGCACCACCAGCCACCTCCTCCCAGCTCTCCTCCTCTTCCCTGGGAGCTGGCATCCCACAGATGCAGGAGGACCCTGGGGATACAGGGGCTGCTGGTCCAGCCCACCCAGGAGCTCCAAATCTCCAGGTGGCTTTGGGCAAGGGAGGGGACACTGCACAGGAAAGTGGGGACAGGGGAAATGCAATGAGCATCCCTGGGGAATGCTGACTTTGGGTACCCATTTGGGCCACCCAACAGCAGCCACGGTGCTGGAGGGGACCCGATGGCACCAGTCCCCACTCGGCCACTGGTGGCTTCTCCATGGGCAGCACCAATTGTCACAGGGGTGTTTGCCACCGCTCGCCGCAGGAGGAGTGGCTCGGGCTGAGTCAGACTGGGGATGAAGTTGCCCAAATTCCCCAGGGCTAGGCAGGCTGAGACACTGGAGCAGAGGCTTGGAACAAAAAAAAACAAAAAAAACACAAACCAAAAAACAAACTCTGTGGCCAATGCCAGGGGAATTTAAGGAGTCCCCACCCACTTGGAGAAAAAAAAAATGTAGTAAGACAAACCACCCTCCTCTCTCTTCCTCTGCGTGTTTGCTGCGTGTTTCATAAAGCAGATTGCACCGAGCTCTGGGAGGCGGGTGGGGGGAGGGGAGCAGGAGGGGGGGTTGCACAACAGGTAGGGTGCCCTCGGTGTGGAGGGAGGGAGGGATGGATGGATGGAAGGCAGATGCTCACCTGGGCAGCATGAAACCGGAGAGGAGAGCGGAGAACCAGAGCCAGGGCTCTGCTCCAGCACAGCAGAAGTAAACAGAAATAAAGTGCCTTTTCTGAGGTGCATCGTGGGGTTTGGGTTTTTTTTGTCAGCCGTCTCCCCTGCGTCACAGGTCCTTGCCAGGCCCATTTTAAGCCCAGCAAGCTGCCGAGCGACATTTGGAGGTAATGGACCAAGCTCTGGGCTCTTGCTCAAGTTTTCCCCGGCACAGAGTCCTGAAAACTTAAACAGAAATTACCCGAGGACAAGCAGAGGAAAAACTGAGCGCTGAGCTCAGGATGGGACCCAACAATAATACCCTGCATGGCTGCAGCTGGGAAGCTCATCACAGGGCGCATCCCGCTCTCAACACCACCGACGGGAGGCTGAAGAAATGAGCACATGGGGGCTGTTTTACATTTGCACCCAGGGTAAAAATCCATCCCACCTTCCCTCCCCAAACCAGCACCTGAGGGTTGTCCCACTCCAAGGCTGCCACAGAGCCGGAATATTTGCTTGGACCACACCAGCACTTTTCCTGGCTGCCAAATTTTGGCCAAGCAGTGAATCACACTAGCTGGCGGGTGCCAGCACGTCCTGCCGGGCATCTCCACATCCCCCAGCCTGTCCCACAGCACGGGTGAGACGGGGCACAGCAGAGGCAGCCCTGGCACCTCCAAGCCCTCTTGGCCCAAGCCAGCCCATCCCAATGGGTGCCAAGCCTGCGCACTGCTGCCTACTTCCCTTCTGCCACCTCCCTGCTTCCAAAACCCTCCTCCTGCCCCATCCAGAGTGGGAAAATTAAAAAAAAAAAAAAAATTAAGATGTTTCCTTCTGCTCAGAGGCGAATTACACCCTCTCTCCTCTGTAAAAATGGGGACACTGCAACCAGGCTGCCCATGCCACAGCAGTGCTGCTCCCCAAAAGGTCAGGACAACCTCTCCCCGCAGAGCGGAGGGGGAGCCATGGCCTCCCTCCTCCTTCCAGATTAACCCCAGATCTGTGCTTTCCCCATGGCATTCAAACAAGCACATTTATTCTCTTTGCTTAAGCACATACCCTCCAGGAAGGGACGGAGGTTTGCAGCGGAGCTGGTGGCATCCACTGAGGGCCCCCTTGGAAGTATCCACTGCGTTTTCCTTGCAAATGAGTTTTGCCTCGCACCCAGGGATTAAATAGAAGGAACGTGGCCTATTTTGTAAGGAGCATTGAAGCAAAGCAGGTTATTTTTAAGGCTTGTGGTTGTATTCCCGCTGCTGGGAAACACACACTTCCCAGGGTCAGGGGAGGACAGGCAATAACCTGGAAAACGCCGGCACGGATGGCAGTTCTCCGGGGCCAAGCTCTGCTGGCAGGGTTTAAATCCTGAGCAAAGCTGCTGGCTCTGCTTGCATTATTTGGGGTTTGCAGGGTGGCTGGGGTAAGGATCAGGCCCAGCCTTGGGGTGCTGCTCACCACCCACCCGGTGAAGTGCTGAGGGTCTTGGGGGAGCGCTGCTGCCCAGCCACGGAACAGACAAACCACAGCCCAAACAAGCTCAAAAGTTTCCTGGCCAGACCCTTTGGCTTCCTCACATCAGGAACCAGCACAGCATCTCTGCCAATTACGGAGGCTCTGTGCCCACCCAGAGCACAGCACTGAAGCAGCCTGCTCATGCAGAGGTGCACCCCACCACCACCTTTTCATCCCAGTATGGGCCAGAACCACTCCAATTCAGGAGGTTTTGGGGGCAGTAGGAGCTGGGCTGCACTCTTTCCTGCCCAGCTGGTTATAAAGCTTGCAAAGGTTTAGGGAAGAAGCTTACAGCTGCCCTGCCAGATGTGCTGTGTGTCATACCCCAAGGAGAGGGGCCCAGATGTGCACAGCTGCCTGACAAGAGCCACCCATGCCCATGAACTCACATGCCCTATTCCTGGGAAGATGATGACAGCCCCCCCCACACACACATCACCTCCCCCTGCACCTACAGCCACTGGGTGTTTCCCTTGGTATCTCACACCTGCATCCCTCCTCCAGCTTCTATCCACCATTTTTTAAGCAAGAAAAGCCACCCAGAGCAAGACCACTGTCCCCAGGGAACCTTTGTCAGTAATTTCTTCTGCAGCACCATCAGCCAAGCCCACTGGCCCACCCCAACCCCAGGCTGCAGGCAGGGAACCTGCATCCATGGTGGGAGAGGGTGGGTGCTGCCCAGAAGGGAGATGTCCCTGCTCCCAGTGGCAGGGGGGCATGGCTGTGCCCAGCCTGTGAGCGCAGAGAAACACAGGGCTGGGGTGAAGTGGGGACATCAGTCACAGGAGCACCAGGAAGGGCAGAAGAGGGGCTGTAAGAAGGTCTTGATGGCACCTGCATCAACAGGTCATTGAGACATCCTGTCCATCTACCTGCAGCTGCTGAGGACACCTGGGTCAGGGACTAAAAAGCAGCCCCAGAGGAGAGCCAGCCCACAGCCAGGCTAAAGCAAAGCCTCAGTCACTACAGGAAAACACGAGGTGGCAGAAAACAGGGTAAGAGCCAGAGGACACCCAGCTACAGAGACAAAGGGCAGTGATTCACAGAGGTGTGACAGGATGGAGATGACAGACCTGCCACCACCTCAGTGGTAGGAAAAGGCATAGCAAAAGCAAGGACTTCACAGTAAAGCCACCGGAGTGTGAGGAGGCCTTGATAGCTGATACCCCTTGTCCTCTGGGCCACCTCCAGACACCCCAAGGAGATCACCTGGGTAAAAGCACCTCAGTGCCTGACCACCAGGTTGTCTGGGCAGACACAGGGGCTCACAAGTCCACACTTACAGAAGCGCCAATGAGTTTCACTTCTTTTGTTCTTAAGTCACTCTTTCTTTCTATAAGCCTCAGAAGCAGGGATTTCTCTTCCTCTGCTGGGAAGCCCCCATAGACAGATCCCAAGGCAGGATGTGTCCTGGGCTGGATCCATCAGGAAGTCCCTACAACCCTGCTGGGATTTTAGCCCAGTGCTGGGGTCAGCATCTTGATTTGAGCTCAGATCAGCAGAAACAAGCAGGGAGAAGAGCGGGCTGACACCTCTCCTGGGTTCACAACCCTACCAGCATTGGTGGTACCAGCTCAAGGAGGGCTAGCACTCCTGGCAGGAGCCTGAGACACCAGGACTGGAACGTGGGGATGGACCCAGAACAGAAGGAGAGTCTGTGGCAGCTCTGGTGACACAAACCAGTTTCCAGGCACCTATTCAAATGCAAACAAGCAATAGGCCAAACAGGTTTCTTTCAGCACCCACCCAGGGCAGATAGGATCATCTGGCTTCGAAACTCTCCTGCAAACTGTAGCCCTGCAGGACCTCATGACAGCCTTGTCCACGTTACTCCTGGGGACAGAGGCACTGCAAGTGCATGAACCCCCTCAGCCCATGCAGGCAGCAGCCCCCCCGGCTCTGTTTTGGGGAGGCATAGCATGGTCCCAGAGCTTCTACCTCTCTGTCCCCATCCCAAAACCTCCCTGGCAGCTCTCACCAGTCCTAGGAGGTGCTCTGGGAACTAGGAGGAATGTTCTGGGGGCTCCTCAGGAAGCACAGGTCACACTCCTGCGTAGCAGGTGATGAGGAGAGGTCTCCAAGAGACCTTACCTGGGAAGACAGGACACCTATTCCTCCAGAGACAGACGAAGAACATGACCAGAAGTGGCCAGGTCCTCCTGGGACCCACCCCACATGGGGAACTGAGCCAGACCTCAGGCTGGCAGCTACTACTGCATCATGAAATGAGACCCAGGATCTCTGCTGGGCTCCAAGCCAAGCCCAGCGCCCCAGGATGCCAGAAGCATTCTCTCCCTGCCCGATTCCGGCAGGCCATGCCCACAGCCTGCAGAACAGGCTCAGCTGGCAGCAAGCCCGGCAGGACAGGACAGAGCCTGAGGGGGAAGAGCAGGCTGCAAGCACGTCACCCTGGGAGCACCTCGCTGGAGGTGGGGACAAGAAGCAGCCCATACAGGCACAAGGCTGTCCCCAGGAGCCTGGCATCACCTCACCACCTCACCTACCTGAGATAAAGCTTCCCAGGCCCTGGCAAGCAGAGGAAAGGATGGAGACATGAGAACCCGGACACCAGAAAGCATCACTCCAGGCAGCTGCTGCCTGCCCTGGCTCTCCAGACTTAAATTCAAGCCAGATTGAGCCTAGCCTCCATTTCCACACCCAGCAACACCAAGGCAGGCAGACAGACGATGGAGGGACAACTGCATCCCAGAGACTGGGTTTTCCACCCCTCCCACAAAAACAACTTGCCCAGAGACACAGTTCCACAGCAGTGTGGGACCTACCTCCCAGGACTCAGTGCCTTCCCAGGGACCAGAGAGATTGTCCATCCCAGCACAGACAGATGGGACAGGGTCTGCCCCCAGCATTGCCCCAGCTCTAGATGGGGACACAACTAGCCCCTTGGCAGAGCACCAAGGCTGCACCATTCAGCCAGGAGGACTGGCAAGCCCCAGCTGCAACTAAAGGTGGATCCCAGCTCATTTCCCCCTGCAAAGGCACTGCTGACCCCCCAGCTCCACCCCCCCACCCCATAATTGCTCTTAACTGGGAGCAGGAGGGAGCATTTATAGCCTCAGCTAAGGGGAACCAGCTGGGGCTTGTTGCCTTGCCGGGAGGAGCCGAGTCAGGGTCACACTTCGGAAATATTTGAGAAGCGCAGTGATTAAAAGATTTGAGCTGGCAGCCTGAGCTGTCTCCCTCTGCTTCGCTGCCACCCCACGCCAGTGCCCTTCCCACGTGCGTCAGCCCGGCCTTGCTGCCTCCACGGCTGGGTCTGGATGGGACCTCGCAGCCGTTTCGGGCAGTGAAATCCTGTTTTGGCTCCATCCCCTGCACACACAGCCCCCCAGAGCTGCTGCCAGCCCTGGCAAGCAGGCGTGACTGCGCTCCCCGCTCCCCTTGGCAGCCGTTGCCTCTCCAACACACTTTTGCTAAAGCAGCAGCAGGTCTCATCCTGCCCGGCCACCCCACCGGGAGCTGCACCCTCTGCTCCCCATTTGCCATGTGGAGGAGCCAGGTCGGGCCATTGGGCTGCTGTGGGGCCTGATTTCCTAAGTTATTGAGCACTTTCAAGCTGGTGGGGGTATCTGCACCACTGAGGAGTCCCAGCTTCCCCCAGGAGGCACCCAGTACATCCCCAGCCTCCAACCGCACGGCTGGTCCCTGCAGGACCCCAGCTGCTTCTGTCCCCAGGAGGAGGTTATCCCACCCCTAAGCCAGGCTGACCCCAGGGGGACACCTTTATGGGGTAGCAGAGGATTGGTATGGCTGTGGAGGTGGCTCATGCCACCGAGCTGAGCTTGGCTGGTTTGGGGGATCCATGGGGATGGGTTGGAGGTTCCACCTCCTTTGATTCCTACCTGCCAGGAACCACTGCTGCCTGCCAGGAACCACAGCAGCAGCCCCTGGGGACAACCTCGTGGCATGAAAACGAAACCAGCACAAGGCGACAGATTGTCTTTTCACAGTGGGGAGAGGCAAGATGAGACCACCTGGAAGCCTCCCACCAGAGCAGAGGCAGAGACGGACCTTCCCATGCCGGCTGTGGTGTTCCCCAGGGAGGACGCACCAGCTGCTGCTGCCACCTCCCCACCCGGCCATCGTGCGGGGAGGGCTCGTGGCCGTGCCTTGGCCTCGGCTTTCCCACGCGAGAGCAGCCTTGGGAAGCAGGAGGAGGAAACAGACCTGCCCCGTGTTCCCGGCGTTTCCTCTCGGCCTCACGTGCCCCGGGGTTTTTGTTGCTTTTTTTTTTAATTTGTCTTGACCCCGAGCAAGAGCAGGGAACAGCCTGTGTCCTGGGTAAGGGCAGCAACCAAAACCACGGGGGCACAGGGTGCACTGCTGCACCCCCAGCCCCTCTTTCCACCGCCACCTGCACCAAAGGGGTGCCCACTCAGCAGAGAGAGCACAGGTCCACCCTTGGGGAAACTGAGGCACAGCCTTCAGAGGAGGGGTATACACAGCTCACAGGGACCCTGTCCCCATGCTAGGACACCAGAGTGGAAGATGAGCTCCCAAGGTGCTGGGACATCTCCCTGCTCCAGTCACCCACACCCTGCGAGCAGAGGTGGCTCTTTTCAGCATTCATCCTTCACCAAGGGTGTGACCAGCCCAGGGACTCAGAGAAGGAGATCCCAGGAATGATATTCCTTGAACATGAACATAAGCAGTTCCATCTATGCATCAGGAGGAACTTTTTCACTTGGAGGGTGGCAGAGCCCTGGCAGAGGCTGCCCAGAGAGGTGGTGGAGTCTCCATCTCTGGAGACGTTCAAAACCCGCCTGGACATATTCCTGTACAACCTGCTCTGGGTGGACCTGCTCTGGCAGGGGGCTTAGACTAGATGGTCTCCAGAGGTCCTTTCCAACCCCACATCACCCCTGCCATGGTCCAGGCTGACAGGATGCCGCAGCTGGGTGCCATCATGGCTCCGGAGGCTGCTGGCCGTGCCATGCTGGAGGCTGGCTCCTTGCCCGGGGACAGCAGTGGCAGGCTCAAACCCAGTGGCCATTGTGTTATTGGGGGACGTGCCATCCCACACAGCATCTGGCCTCAACATGGGGTGAGGACAACTGAGGTCATGCAGTGCACAGCCAGCCGGGCCAGGGACGAGGGGTTAACCCCTGCGGGGTTGGCATGGGGGTTCGCTGCCCTGTTCCCACAGCTGGAGGGGCTGGGGAGGAATGGGGCCAGGGAGGGATGGAACTGGGGTAGGATGGCGATGGGATGCGATGGATCCAGGATGGGATGAGACAAGATGGCACCAGGGTGGGATGCGGCTGGGGTAGGATGATGATGGGGCTGTAGGAGGATGAGGATGGGATGGGATGGGATGGGATGGGATGGGATGGAGCCCAGGGTCGGATAGGAGTGAGGTAGGATGCAGCCAGCATAGGATGGAGTTGTGGCAGGACAAGGTTGGGATGCAACAGGATGGGATGAAATGGGATAGAATGAGACCAGGGTGGGATGGGGTCAGGGTAGGATGAGGTTGGGATGGGGCTGGGATGGTCCCAAGACAAAAGGGACCACCCCAGCTGCAGGATGCAGGAGGAAGCGCGTCCTCCCTGGCTGGAGGCTGTGCGATGCCTCCGGTTGTATTTAGCCATGCTTGTCCCTGTGGGTTGGGGCTGGGGAGGGCTCTGGGAGGACAGAGCACAGCCTGTCACATTCCCAGCGCCACTGTTATTTTAACAATACCCCACTGGCCTGCATGCCGGGGCTAATTTTAACCCTGGAGCCAGGCCAGGCCGGCCCTAACTTTCCTCGCTGTGATTTATCCCAGCCATTTCCCTTCAAAAACAAGGCCCCCGTGCCAGCCCCGCTGTCTCCCCGGGCAGTGGCACGCTGCTGAGGGTCCTGCCCCACCAGGCAGGGTAAAGCAGGGCAGGATTTGCCCCTCGGTGGGTTGTTTGGAGAGTGGGAGGGTGATGGGTGCAGGACACACACACACACACACTACCAGCGCTCAGCCCCCCCGCCATCCATCCACGGCACAGGGATTTGGGGAAGCTGGCTGGGAGCCAGGGGATGCTCGGATGTGGAGCCTTCCCTGGGAATCTTGGAGCAGCTCCGTTTTCCACAGACATCTCTGGGAAGGGAGGTGGGTGTTTTTTTTCTACTGACGATTTTATTGAAAAGGCTGTGGGGCTTTTGTGGTGGTTTTGTGTTTTTTTTTTTTCTCCTTTCTTTTTCCCCTCCCTTTTCCCAGTCAACAGCCGTTGCTTGAGAAAGAGATTCCCCCTTGCCTCTGTGTGTCTATTTAAAAAACTGATTGGTAAAAATGCTGCAGAAACCTTTGCGAAAAATGGAAAATATTGAAAATATCTCGTGACAAAAAAAAAAAATCATTCTCTTCCAAATAAAGATCTTTTTTCTTCTCTTTTTTTTTTTCCCATCAGAAAAGCATTTAGTGTGCAAAATGTCGACTGCTTTGATTTCTTCTCCCAGTGGGCTGGGATGCACCAACCTCTCTGCTCCAGGAGGATGGGTTTTCAGAAAGCTAAAAATCACTGGGCAGAGATGCTGGCACCGTTACCTCCACGTCCGTCTCTCTTGTGACCCCCCCCGCCGTGTCCCTGCCAGACCCGCAGCAGGGTGGGAGGTCCCCAGGGAAAGAGGTGGCACGGCCAGCCCGCGGGAGAGCCCTTCCCCACAGGACCGCAGCCTGCCCACCAGCCCGGGAAGGGGGAAGAAAGCCCCAAGGTATTTGGTCACTAGCGTCATGAGTTCTTGCCTGTTCTCAGCCTGTCACAAACAGAGGAGGTCTGCAAGGCTGTGGAGAGAGAAGTGCGTGATTTCGGCGGGGCAGCAAGCGGAGGCGTTAGAGGTTGTCGTACATGCGTAACGTGTTCTCCAGCTGCTGGCTGACGCGCTGGTAGAAGACGATCTGCTGCCTTAAGTAGGACTGCATCATCCTCTTGAAGTCGGCCACCCGCCGCTCGTGGAAGTGGTTCATCTCGGCTTGCAGGGCGAAGCCCACCACGCGGCAGCGCTTGCGGATGCCGTCCGCCTCCTCCTGGTCCATCCGGCCCTCGTCGCTCATCCGCTGGCTCTCCTTCACCTTCGCGAAGGCACCTGGCGAGGCAGGGGAAAAGTGAGAGGGTGATGAATCCGTGCGACTCTCTGTCCCACTCCCCCCGGCACAAGGACACCAGAGGTGCAGAATGACTAAGGGACAGATCCGCACACTCTTGGGCTGTCACCTCCCCGTGCCCATCAGTCCTTATCCCTCTCCTTCAGGCAGGGAAAGACCAGGAGCCTTTTCCCTCCCAACTCTGACCTCCCCAACTCCTTTTTCCTCCCATCCCTGGAGTAGTCAGTCTCATATTTAGCGGGAGGTTTGGGGGTCCAAGCTGCCGGAGGGGTGTGAACCAAGGCTTGGGATGCAAAGCTAAGGTTATCACAGCCAAGCACCCCGGCCAAGCCCGCCCTCCCAATTTTCAATGTCAACCCACGGATTTGGGTCAGGAATAGCCCCGGGAGACCCCACCCCAAGTCTCTGAATTGGAGCGGGGGGAAGGACATGCAGTGCTGGCTGGGGCTCAGCTGGGAAAGCATCTCCCCTTCCCAGCGGCGGTTGATGCTCTGACACCAGTTTCCTCCCCCTGTCCCCCCCTTCCATTTATTTTTACAGCTCAGTTTCGAAAGAATCCTGCCTGGCTCCGGCCCTGCATTCCTCCCCTCTCATTAGCAGAGAGGCTGTTTGCCTGAAAACAGGATCTGGCCCGCAGCTTGCCTGGCTTTTTTCCCCCCTCTCTTTGCCCCTTGCTGGGAGCACCGGACCCGGGGTCACAGTGCTCCCGCCACACCAGCCCTGCTCCCAGCGGAGTGGAGGAGGAGGAGGAGGAATAAGCAAAGGTTGGAGGCCAAATCCTGCCTTCCGCTCTGCCCACGCGGCCTCGCTGCCGGATGGGATCCAGCCCCTCTTCACCCGCCGCCGTAAACAACACGAGGAGGGAAAAGCGAGGAAGCGGCCAGGGCTGGATTGCATCCTCCTCCTTCCCCCTTCGCCTTCCCAGCCTCCCCCAGGGATGCGGAGTGATGCACTGACAACCCCCGGATGCTCGGACATGCTCAGCCCTGGTTTCACCCCAGGGAAAACTCCCTGCCCCCCCCCCAGAAATCTGGGGATGCCGGGGCAGGCGTCCCCTCCCTGCTACGGGCAGCTGGGCTGGGAGGAGTGCGTGGACTTTGGTCCTGCTCCCACACCCAGCTCCCTGGCTGCGTCACACCCGGGGTGCAAAGGGACACCCAGCCCTGCCTGCACCCTGCCTGCCCCAGGAAGGGCAAAGCAGGCACCTCTCACCCCCCACACACTTGGGATCAGAGGGGCAGAGATGCACCCTTCAGGAGTTTGACCCTAACTGTCCCCAGAGAAGGTCCAGCGTGTGTCCCCCTGGCGAGAGAAGTGCAGTGAGGCTGGTGGGAAGTAGGGACGTGTCCGTATCCCAGCCCCTCCACCCGACCTAAGGCCACATCCCAGCCCCAAGCATCCCCGCTGGCCACCCAACCACTGCCTCGGCCAGGGAGGGAGGATGAGGAAGGACAAGTGGTGGTGGAAGGGGATGCAACGCAGCCCCTCACTCACAAGGTGCCAGACAAGCCATCCTGTAGCCAACAGCAACGGTGCCAGCTCCTGCTCACAGCCTTGAGGGAGCAAAGACTGCACTGAACACCCCAGGACAGCACTTTGGGCAGTAGTTATGGAGTCCATGGCATTACCTGAGACAAAACCTGATCCTGGACCCAACAGCTTAGCAGTCTCTCCTGGGCTGGGGTAACCAGGGAGCCATGCCAGAAGGAACCACGCTGCCTCCCTGAGCATCACAGGCAATGACCTCCATCCTCATCCTCATCATCACTGCACAGCACAGGATTTCCTCATTGCATCCCCATCCTGCTCCACATGCTGCTCCCACCCACGTGGGGCCATCACATGGGAGAGGTCATCATCAGGAGAGAAGAAGCCATCCTTACCTTTCTGGAGGTGGATGATGTCTGGGAAGTTGGAGAGGAGCCCTTGGTACAAAGAGAGAGTGTCCAGCATGAGGAACAGGTCGTTCTTGGGCTGCTCAGCAAACATCTCCCCCACGGTCTCATACGTCTTGCCCGTGTGAGAGATGGCATTGTTGAGGGCATCCAAGCTGTACGGGGGGTCCATATGGAAGGAATGACTGATGGCTTGGAAAGCGTTGCCCAGCTTCTGGAATTCCTTCCGGAAGCCCCCCACGTGCTTGCGCACCAGCTCGGAGGCCACGTTGGTCAGCTGCAGGACACTGTCGTCCATCTTCTTGCTGAAGGCCTTGAAGGCGTCCACGCGGTCCTCCACATCCTGCAGGTCCTGGTGCTCTGTGGGGATCTGGATGGTGAGGAGGAAGCTGGCGCCCACCATCTCGTCCTTCTCCGCCCGGCGTTTGCCCAGCTTCCACTGCTTCTCGTCACGGCAGCAGAGGAAGTGCTGAAAGCCCTCATACTGGGAGAGGACGGGGTGGCTGGTCATATGGTCCATCCAGAGGATCAGCCGCCTCTTTCGCTTCTCGATGAAGTCCTCCTCGAAGCGCCCCGTGGCCTGCTTCTCGGGCAGGTGGGGCACCGAGATGACCGTGAACTTGTGCAGGAGGCGGTTGTAGAGCCAGTCAAAGTGCTTGTACCGCCGGTAGACGGGCGAGTTGATGTTGCTGGGGGTCAGCTTGTAGGAGATGTAGCTTTTGATGCCCTTGAACTTGGTTTGCTTGGTTGGGTCCTCCACGGAGCAGATGAAGGGGTGGGGGTTGGCCCTCCACTGGGGACCTTTGGAGCCCATCTCGATGCAGTACACCTCAGCGATCTTGGACATCAAGGGCACGTCACCCAGGATGAAGGCTTCCACCCCCGAGCGGACAAAGCAGGAGAAGCGGTTGAGGTTCCTCCCCACCACGCTGCCCCTCTTGGAGGAGCTCATGCTGTCCTGCCTCTCCAACGCCGGCTTGGGATGGTAGCCAGCGTGCTCGTGGTGGCTGTACGCCACCGGGTACTGCAGGCTGGGCGAAGGGTGCCCGTTGGTGCCCGGCGCGCTCCGGGGCTCCTCCACCACTGTGCAAGCATCGTCCCAGTCATCCCAGTCATCATCATCATCGTCCTCAAAACTGCCCTGGTAGGAGATGCCGGGGTCTGAGGGGGTCGTGTAGAAGGAGGAGTCATGGCCGGGGGAGCCGGTGGGGCTGCTGGAATAGTCCGTGTAGCTGGAGCTCGACCGGGAGCGGAGGATTTCAACGTAGGAGGCAGGGAAGAGGCCGGTCTCCCCACGGCTGTTTTGGCCCTGTAACCACCCGTCCAGGGAGTTCTCGCTGAAGATGACGAGCTCCTCGTTCTCCTGGATGCTGATCTCCTCTTTGTTTTCACTCTGGAAGTTGTAAAGCGCTCTGGCTTTCAACGCCATGGCCGGTCTCCAGGAGGGGTGGAGGGTGGGGNAGAAAAAAAGAAAAAAAAAACACTGGAGAAGAAATCCCGTACGAGGTGAGGCCGAGGGCCGTGCGTCCAAGTGATCTCCCCCCTCTCCCAATCCCACCACCCCGGTTAAAAACAGTATTTCCCGGTCAAGCGAGCAGCATTTCCCTGTTTCCTACGGGATATGAATCCCGTCCGGACCAAGAGCTGGGCTCTGCCATGTCCACGCAGGTTTTATCTTGCCGGGACGCTGATCCCACAGCTTCACTTTCCGGGAGGAAAAGATCCGGCTGCCAGCGATGAAATAAATCCAAAGCGACTTTTCTCGGGGCTCCTGTGGATAAAACACCCNGTCCTGTCGATAAAACACCCCAGTTTTCCCACTGCCGGTGGCTGCGAGTTGGTGGGCGCTGGGAAAGTGCCGTGAACCGACCCCGAACCCAGCCCAACCTCCCGGTGATCCCGGCCCGGGGATTTTGCAATTCCTTTCCGGGCCGACTTTCCCGGGATGTGATGTTTTTGTTGTTGTGGTTTTGGTTGGGTATGTTTTTCCCCCCTGAAATCTGCCGATCTCACGCAGGATGGAGGGGCCGGGTGCCGCGGGTTGGGCAGCACCGGGGCCGGTACCGGGAGCGGGGCNGGGGCCGCTCTCCGTACCGCCGTCCGGTGCCGCTGTCGGTGCTGCTGCCTGGTGCTTGTGGTCGTCCCGGTGCCGGTGATGATCCTGGGTCTCGATGCCGGTGCCGGTGGTGATGCCGGTGCCGGTCCCGGTGTCGGCGTCGGTGGGGGTTTGGCCGCCAGCCTCCCGTGACGCAGGGCAGCGCCGGTTCGCAGCTGGGGAGCGGCGGGGAGCAGCGCGACAGGGC
>VXBJ01002850.1:1277-13608 GCA_013400055.1 Nycticryphes semicollaris | reverse complement strand
CACGCTGCCCTCTGCAGGCGGCCGGCCCGGGGCGAGGGCGGGGGAGGGAGGGGGCACCGATCCCGCCCACGGACGCGGACACGGACACAGCACGGCACGGACCGCGGGACTACGGCTCCCAGCACGGGCTACCCCCGCCTCCCGCACCGGGAATCGTCCCCTCCATCCCTACCCACCCTGTCTCCCTCCATCCCTGCCTGCACTGTCCCCCCGGGTGCCCCCTCCATCTCTACCCGCGGTATCCTCCTCCATCTCTGCCTGCAGAGTCCCCCCACCATCCCTGCCCACAGTATCCCCCTCCATCCCTGCCTACAGTGTCCGCCTCCATCCCTGCCTGCAGTACCCCCGGGGGGGTGCCCCTCCATCCCTGTCCACCGTGTCCCCTCCGTCCCCGCCCTGAATGACGCCACACCCGTGCCCCGAAGGAACCCGTCCCACTCCCGGTGGGAAGGGAAACTGAGGCACGGGCGGCGGGGACACGAGGCCTCCGATCCGCCAGGGGGCCCTGCGGGCTCTGCGTGTGCCCGCGGCACCGCCCCTTCCCGTCGGGCGGAAGTGCGTCATGACGCCGGGCGGCCGGGCGTTGCTATGGAGGAGCTGAGCGCGGCCCTGGCGGTCGGTGTCTCCCTCGCGGCTCCTAACAGCCCGGCGGCCCCGCACCCCCGCCTGGCCGCCTACAAGCCCCGCGGCGGTCCGGGGCAGGCCGAGCGCCGCCAGCGCCTCCTCCGCCTCCAGAGAGAGTAAGCCCCGTTGGGGATGAGGGCCCGGGAAAGGCGGGCCCGGGCGCGGCTGTCTGGGCTGCGGAGACAGGGCCTGGGGCGTGGGGAGGGGGCTGGCTTGCCCTGCCCTGCCCTGCCTCCCGCGGAAAATAGCCCGGGCTGTTTCCTCTCCCCTTCCCAGGAGGCGGCTGGACTACGTGAACCATGCCAGAAGGCTGGCAGAGGACGACTGGACAGGGGTGGAGAGCGAGGGTGAGGAGGAGGAGGAGAAAAATGAAGAGGAAGAGGAGATGGACGTGGATGCTGGCAAGAAGTTGCCCAAGCGTTACGCCAATCAGGTGAGGAGCTGCCTGCCTCCCTGTGACAGGGTGCAGGTGTGAACGCGGGGCAGTGTGAGAGGTGAGGGGTGGTTGAGGCTGGGCTGGGCATGGTGAGTACCCATGGTGTTGGATACCTCGGGGCTGAGAATAACATGGCCTGTCTGGCTTGGTGCATCTGCCTCAGTTCTGCCCCTGTGACACGCTGTGGTCAGGTGGAAGTGTGCTTTAGGAGATGTGCTGAGGGGTGGGATGCTATCCATAAGGATCTAGACAAGCCAGATTACCTGGACTTTAGTAAGGCCTTAGATACAGCCTCCCACAGTATTCTTCTGGAGAAACTGGTTTGGATGGGAGGTCTCTCTGCTGGGTTAAAAACCAGCTGGAGGGCTGGGCCCAGAGAGTAGCGGTGAATAGAGTTAAATCCAGTTGGTGGGACACAAGTGGTGTCCCCCGGGGCTTGATATTGGGGTTGGTTCTCTTTAACGTCTTTATCAACGATCTGGTCGAGGGGATTGAGTGCACCCTCAATAAGTTCACAGATGACACCAAGGTGGGTGGGAGTGTTGATCTGCTGGAGGGTGGAAAGGCTTTGGGGAGGGAGCTGGACAGGCTGGATAGATGGGCCAGTGGGATGAGGTTCAACAAGGCCATGTGCCATGTCCTGCACCTGGGTCGTACCAACCCCCTGCAGCGCTACAGGCCGGGGGCAGAGTGGCTGGAGCTGCCTGGCTGAAAAGGACCTGGAGGGGTTGGTCGACTGTCAGTTGAATGTGAGCCAGCAGTGTGCCCAGATGGCCAAGAAGGTCAACAGCCTCCTGGCCTGTATCAGGAGCAGCCTGGCGAGTAGGACTTGGGAGGTGACCGTCCCCCTCTACTTGGGACTGGTGAGGCCCTATTTCCAGTGCTGTGTCCAGTTTTGGGCCCCTTCCCACAAAAAAGACATTGAGATGCTGGAGTGGGTCCAGAGAAGGTCAAGGGAGGTGGTGAGGGGTCTGGAGAATAAGTCTTGTGAGGAGAGGCTGAGGGTGTTCAGCCTGGAGAAAAGGAGGCTGAGGGGAGACCTTCTCGCTCTCTCCAACTCCCTGAAAGGAGGGTGTAGCCTGGGGGGGGTGGGGTGTCAGTCTCTTCTCCCAAGTCACGGGCAACACAGTCACAAACAAATCCCCACATGGGACAAGAGGAAACGACCTCAGGTTGCACCAGGGGAGGTTCAGATTGGATATTAGGAAAAGTGTTGACACTGGAAGGGTTAACGAGCCTTGGAAAGGGCTGCTTAGGGATGTGGTTGAGGCTGTATCATCCCTGGAGGTATTTAAAAGATGGATTGACATAGACCTTAGTGACATGGTTTAGTGATGTTTGGTTTTTGTAGAGTTAGGTTGATGGCTGGACTAGATGATCTTAAAGGTCCTTTCCAACCTAGACTATTCTATGGTTCTAAGCTTGAGAAGTGGGCCTGTGTGAACCTCATGAGGTTCAACAAGGTCAAGCGCAGGGTCCCTCACCTCAGTCGCTGCAACCCCGGGTATCAGTACAGGCTGAGGGGGTGAAAGGGTGGAGAGCAGCCCTGCTGAGGAGGTTTTGGAGGTGCTGGTTGGTGGAAAGCTGGACATGAGCAGACAATATGCACTGGCGGCCCAGAAAGCCAACCACATCCTGGGCCACGTCAAAAGCAGTGTGGCCAGCAGGGCGAGGGAGGGGATTCTGCCCTTCTACTCCACTCTGGTGAGACTCCACCTGGAGTACTGTGTCCAGCTCTGGAGTCCTCCACTCAGGAAGGACATGGACCTATTGGAGCAAGTCCAGGGGAGGCCATGAAGATGCTCTGAGGGCTGGAGCCCCTCTGCTGTGAGGACAGGCTGAGAGAGCTGGGGTTGTTCAGCCTGGAGAAGAGAAGGCTCTGGGGAGATCGTATAATGGCCTTCCAGTATTTAAAGGTCCTACAAGAAAGCTGGGGAGGGCCTCTTGATCAGGGAGGGGAGTGGTAGGATGAGGGGTAATGGCTTCAAACTGGAAAGAGGTAGATTTAGATGAAATTTTAGGGAGAAATTCTTTCCTGTGAGGGTGGTGAGACGCTAGCCCAGATTGTCCAGAGAGGTTGTAGGTGCCCTGTCCATTCCAGGTCAGATTGGAGGGGCCTCTGGGCAACCTGATGTGGTTGAAGGTGTCCCTGCTCATTGCAGGAGTGTTGGACTACGTGACCTTTAAAGGTCCCTTCCAATCCAAACTAATCTATGATTTCAGCTGAGCTAGCAGCGTTTGTATCCCATTGTGCAGCAGTTGGTTCAACACTTCCATCTCTACCCATGCCTGGGACACCAGGAAAGAAGGGAAACCTCAGCTCAGGGGTTTTATCAGCCTTGGCTGATATATTGGTCCTAAAAGATACATAGTCTTTCAGGTCATCACAGCCAGACAGTCTCTGAAGAGTTTGACTTGTCTGGGCTCTTTACTCCTGGCATTTAGGAATCTCTAAGCTCTGCCGTGTATTTATAAATAAATCAATTTAAAGTGCTGGAGTGAGGACCAAGGTACAGAGGTGTCCAGGCGAGGACTGTGAGCCCTGTGCTATAAGCTGAAGCTCAGTCAGCAGCTGGGAAGCCAGAGAAGGACTCAGGGGAGAGTCTGTTGTGCAAGTTTAACCAAAAGAGATGGAAGGAGCCCCCTTTGGTGCTGTAACGTGGGGTGATGAGCAATTCAAGTCACCTCTGAAGCACCCAGTGTACCTGTAGAAGCCAAGTGAAAACCTTCTTAACCTTCTTGCTTCTTTTTCCATAACTTCAGGAGAGTTATTGTGAACTGCTTTTTTTTTTCTTTTTCTTTTTTTTCCCTTTTCTTGCTGCTTTTCCTGAATTTCTCCATAGCTGATGCTGTCTGAGTGGCTGGTTGATGTCCCCGTGGATCTGGAGCAGGAGTGGGTTGTAGTGGTGTGTCCCGTCGGGAAAAGGGCGCTGGTTGTGGCATCCAGGGTAAGTGACCAGCAGCCCTGATGTCTCACTGTTTGGTAAAGGACCTGTACACGTTTCCCAACTGATGTAAGGCTGGCCTGTCTGTCTTTCTCAAATGATTTCTTTTCTGTCCCATTTCCTCACAGGGCACGACAGCAGCTTACACCAAGAGTGGCTTCTGTGTCAACAGGTTCCCATCCCTGCTGCCGGGGGGCAACCGGCACAATTCAACGAGCGAGAAAGGTAACGGTGTGAGGAGGTTCTGGGGATGGAGGGAGGGGGGAAAACCACCCACTTCCCCCCGTGAGTGTGTGTGCACTGGTTGCCCAATGTGGCTCCTCTGGCTCCTCGGGTCCTGTACCCTTTTCTGGGGGTGGGGGAATTTAGCTTCAGGCCTGT
Organism: Nycticryphes semicollaris; assembly: GCA_013400055.1. Lineage (NCBI taxonomy): Eukaryota > Metazoa > Chordata > Aves > Charadriiformes > Rostratulidae > Nycticryphes > Nycticryphes semicollaris. Next base: position 9,222 of record VXBJ01002850.1, on the reverse strand, counting down.
TGGTGTGTTTCTGGATATAACTAGATGTGGACAATCTGTGATTCTTTTATATTAGATAAGAACATATTTTAATTAGCTGCCTGCTTAACTGACACTCTTAAACCTCAGCACCTTCTCTGGCTTCTGACAGAGCTATGTACAGTGCTGTCTTTCCTAATACCTCCTGCAGTTGCTTTGCTAGTCCCAAGGAGGGGTTACTGTTGAGTAAATAACTTCTTCTGAAACATGCTGTTGTTTGATGTGCCTCCCGTGGTACCGTTGTAGCCTTGTGGGACTCCAAGCCTAAAGGCTTCCTGTGGTCACAGCTTCTGTTAGCAGAAGGGGATCCTTCTGTGCCTCTTGGCCTTGTGTCAGGGCAGGCTTAACGCAGGAGGGATTTGAGCTGGCGTTTTACCTCTTGGGTTGGGCTGTCCCTGCAACCTGCCTGGTCCTCCCTATGTTTGTGTGCGCAGTGTACTGCATCTTGGACTGCATCTACAGCGAGGTAGAGCAGACGTACTATATCCTAGATGTGATGTGCTGGAGAGGACACCCTGTTTATGACTGCCAGGTACTGAATCTCCCCCCTCTGCCCTCCCCTCCCTTTTGCTCCCTGGTCTGTGAGCTGCTTTGCAGCCAGCACTGGGCTTAACCCGCTGGGCAGTAGGATGGATATTTCATCTAAGCACCAGCATCTTTACAGCTTGTGGCCTGCTGGAATGAGTGGGTACATCTTTGGGGGGGAGATGGGAGAAAACAGCAGAGTTTGGGGTGCTGGCTGGTCCTGCAAGTGAAGCTGAGTTTGTAAATCTCCCAGGCAAGCGCAGAGGAATGGAGGGGCTCGGCAGGTGCTGATCAGTGGTGTGTGGTGGGTAGTCAATTAAGTCTCTGCCTCCTTTCACAGACCGACTTCAGATTCTTCTGGCTTTTCTCAAAGATCCAAGAGGAGGAAGGGCTGGGAGAGAAAAGCAGGATTAATCCAGTAAGTTCTTTTGTACTGGGAAAAGGAGGAGGATGGGGGGTAAGCTCTCCAGTTCAGCAGGCTTCAGCATTTTCTTTCACGAGCGGAAGCTTTTTTTTCTTCCCCCCTCCCTGCTCAGATCAGGCTTCAAAATGTACTTCTGACGAAATGGGATGCCACGTTCAGGATGTAAATGGAACCACTGAGCACTGTAAATGAGTGTGGGTTGTTTTGTTTTTTGTTTGGTGGTGGGTTTTTTTTTTTTCCCCCCAGCCTAAGTGCTGAGGGAGATCAGACCGCAGGGTATCAGTTCACTTCCACACCATTTTTAGCTTTCCCTTGAAACGGAATGGAAAACCAGTGTGGTTTCTGCAGGGGCAGCCTGACTACAATGGGATTTATTCTTCTGTAGGCTTGTGGGCTCGCAAGGCGAGGGGAAAGGCTCATAAAGCCTTGGCCTTCCCTCCTGCTTAAACTAATCATTGAAGTTGTTGGGACGGATGCTGGGTCGCCACCCGGAGTCCCTGCTGAGCAAGGATAAAAAGTCTTCCTTTTGAAGACTTAACACATGGAGGTCAGACCTAGAACCCACGGCAGCTTGGAAAGTGATTTTTGGGGGGACAGCTGTAAGAGATTTGGCAGCCTGGCTGAAGCACAGTTTGCAAAGCGAGACCTGATTGCTGTGCCTGCTCAGACACAGTGAAGCAGAGCAGCTCTGGTGGATTGAGCAGATCAGTCATAAAGACCGCTCCTCTGCCAACGGGGAAGGTATCTGCATTTGAAGAACATCCTGTTCTGACTCCCAACGGTAATATCCAGGAGACAGCTACCTAAGGAAGGCGGGGGCATCGTTTCAGCTTTCATTTCCTGGGTGGAAAGATGTGCTTGGCTGAGCCAGCAGCCTGGGGCAGCCGTCTGTCTGCTTTGCATCCTGCCCAGAGGTCATCATTTTCTATTTTGGTTAAAAGAGCATCTCAGGGTCAGCTCTCCTGAGAAGTCCTTCCTGCAGTCTTAGATGCTTGCAAGAAAGGTATTGGGAGCGCGTGAGAGCTGTGTGCTGAGTCTCTGCCATCCACATCTCATTAAATGCCAGAGGAAGGGGAGGGGGGGAGGGGTCATTTGGAACTGGGACGATAAAATATCGGAAATAGCTCTTTCTGGGCCCTCTAGATTCCATGCTGTCTGGGCATTGTGGTGGCAATCCCCTGGTCTTCTTTTAAAGGTCATCTGTTATTGCAATGAGATTTGTTTGGTGGTGGGTAGGTACGTGCTTTATCCAACCATGGTGGGGATTAGCTCTAAAAGACTTTTCCTGCCCCATCCTCTTGGCTGACGAGGGTGATATTTCTTTTTTTATTATTAATAGGTTTTCACACAGGCACTTCCAGTGGGATATGATCAGCACCCATGGAGAGCTTGCTCCTGTTTTGTCTCTACGTCTGGGGTTTGCTTCTGAATGGCATCAGAGGTCTGTTAGCCCCAGTAGCCCATAGCAATCACAGAGACCAGTTGCTATAGCAAGAGCGAGGAATTGGGGGTACCTGCCATGTCCTCTCTGACTTCATCAGCCAGTGGTTGTACCTAGACCATGGAGCTAATGGCTCCTGCGTTTCAGGGGCTGGTCTAATCCTCTTTTGAGCCTCTTCCTGCTTTTAGACCCCCAGTAGCCTGTGACAGGAAGGACAGCAGTTTAATGATGTGGTCCCTGCTCGAGATCTCTCTGGTTACTTTGTCCTGTGCCTGTCCCTTGCCCTGTCTCTCTCATGCTGGATCTTGCCCTGGGGGACACCCTTCCTTTGTAGCTGCCTCCCCACCAGCGCTTGATTCGGTGACTTGTTCCGCTTCAGGCTGTGCAGTTGTCTCTTCTAACCCTCTCTTACTCTTCCAGTTCAAATTTGTGGGCCTGCAGAACTTCCCCTGCACCTCGGACAGCCTGTGTAAGGTGCTGGCTATGGACTTCCCCTTCGAGGTGAGAACACGCAGGCAGGGGCCTGGACCTCAGCCTTAGAGACAGCCCCGCTGCTGCGCGTCTGCCGCTGCTTGGAGAGAGGTGCATCCCCTTCCCTTGGGAACTGTGCTCTCCCGAGACCCCCGGGAAGCTTCCTGAGCCACGCTGGTGTTTCTCTGTATGGGGCGTGGATGCCTTTTATGCATGTGCCTGATCTCTTACCCTCTCACCAGGTACAGGCTACGTCCAACCAAACTAATTAAGCAAGAGTTAAATCTTCGCATTCCCTCTGCCTGGGTTGCTTTTACTGCTGTTGGCTCTTATCTGAAGGAGCCCTGGGGAGGAGGGGGTTGATGGGCACCCAGCCTGCCTCCAGAAGCTCATGTTCACATGGCAGTGTGACCTTTTTAGGGCCAAAGCTGGTCCTGCCAGCTGCCCCGGGTGGGCTTGCGTGGGTACAGGCCTGAGGATCTCTGCAGTGTGCTCCCTTACGTGGTGGTGCCTCTCGAGAGGTCTGCAGGGTGGGAAGAATGGTGTCTTTCTCTGACCTCTGTCATGGGCTCTGTGGTTCCTTAGTCTGGCTCCTTCCACCTCTCTACATGGAAGGCGCCCAGCTCTCTTGGGAAGGAGAGAGAAGGGCAGTGGGTCAGCTCCTGATGGTTTCTGAAGGGGTTTGGGTGTTAGTGATGGGCACCTGGGATATACTGGAGCTGGGGGCAGATGGCTGTGGCAGAAATGGCTGGGAGGGGTTCAGATGAGTCTGTCCTCCTGCTGCTAGTGTTGGATCTTGCAGAAGGGATAGTGTGAGCTCTGCTTTTTGCTTCAGTTGGAACCAACCTGTGGCTCCTGCTGCTCGAGGTGGCCATATCCCCAGCAAGAGCAGCTGAGCAGAACCCCTGCGTTTGCTCCATCAGCTTTAGAAGTTGGTGCTTGTTGTGCTCTTCAACCTTCTGCTTCCCTGTGGGAGAAGGGCAGGACTCATTGTGCCCCCCAGTTCGGGTCTGTGTGGTTCCGAGCAGAGTCAGAGACCCTCGAGAAACAGCTCAGGCTGCTGTTGGTGACAATCCTGGCTGACTTGGCGCTGAGGCGGATGGAGGAGGTGGTGGCATTCTGGCACAGCGTCGGTGACAAACATCTGGGAACCAGAAGCTCCTTCCTGCGGAGTGCCCAGTCTCACCCTTCGATCACCAACAGCCTCTGCAGAGGTTGCTTACCCCACTGAGCCAAAAAGCCACGTCGATGGGACCGTGCTGCTTGTGCTCTCTCGGTCCCAGTTAGCGATTAACATAAGTGCAGGGTTAAATTAAAGGGACGCTAATTTGGCTGCGAGGCCTGACTTTGCCTCCTGCTTGTCAAAGCCTTAAAAAGGCCGTCATTAAAATGGGAAAGTCCCAGCCCCTCCGCTGGCCTCGCTGTTCTGAACACAGATGAGGGAGTGCTGAGAAGACATCCCAGGTTTCCTCCAGCTCCTTGCTCGATGACGAACGCTCCGAGTGCCTCTGTAGAAACAGTCCTTCCCGTCTTGGCTGATTTCATTCCTTCCTGAGGCGTCTGCTCCCAGGAGAGAAGGCTGAGGAGTATTGCCCCACTGCGGTCGGTCGGAGCAGAAACGTTTTGGGCCTGCGAAGGAGACTGTTGCGAAACCCTCCCCCCACCCCTGGGGAGGGAGGTGGAGCTGATCAGACTCTCCCTTGTAATGCAGCTGGGATTTGTACCCGGTGGATACACGGGGGGGGGGTGTCAACTCCCAGCAAGTGAAACGGGGTGTAATTTGGCTGGAAGCAGCCAGTAACCCCACAGAAACGGCAGTGCCGCTTCCAGGAACGGAGAGAGCTGTGGGGCTCTTGGTGGTGTCCCACAAGAGGGAGGCCAAGAAACCCTAAAATAGCTTCCACCAGCAGCATGTCAAGAAAGAAGGCAAAATCCAGCCTTGTTACAGATAGTGCAGTGTAATAGAGGTCTCCTTATGCCTAGGCCCAGCGCCTTGGGACCCTCACGAGGATCTTGTGCACGTGGTGGCAACAGATGGGATCAGTGCTTTCACATCTGGTTCTTCAGAGTTAATCTGTGACCGTAGGGTTAGGGCCTCATCCGTTATATTCAGTGGAAATGTTTTTCCACTGAATTTGGTGGACTTTGGATCAGTGGACTGGCACTGGAGTGTTTCTTGGAGGGGATCTTAAGAGCTCCTGTCCTACTCGCAGATCCTTCAAGTTTCCATGAAGGCAGGGGGAGCCAAAGTCTCTGAGAAACCCCAGTGCCGTGGACCGGCCGTACTGTTAAGCACCTAAAATCTGACAAACGTGGCTGTGAAACATGAAATCCCTCTAAGCCACTTTCTCATCGGCTCCAGTCGTTCAGGGGCAGCGTTAGCCCTTATTCTGGTGTGGCTGGTGTCCACGTGGGGACTGCGGGTGAGGACTCTGCCAAGAAATTAAATGAAATAGATGGAATATGGGAGTTGCAGTAACTTAAGAGAAATCAGGGAAAGGAAGAATGTGACCTAACTCTCCACCAGATTGAACTCCTTTGAAGTTTCCAGCTCGGGGAAGGTCTTTGGAGGTGTCTGGAAGGCAGAAGCCTTTCCAGCCTCTGATCTTTACCAAAACATTTCTGTGGGTGCCAGAGAATCCCCGTTGCTCACAGGATTGGGCTGGATGTGCAGGCGTGGTGCCGGGGTGCTGCAGAATCTGGGTCTTCCCAAGTGTTCCAGGGAGGCAGAGGGAAGGAGAAGCTCTGTACTTTAGGTATCCAGAGGGCTGTACAAGCTCATTGTGATGTTTGCTGTTCTGGTTTCATGCTTTCCTAGCACTGGAATCCCCCTTTTTCTGGGATTGTTTTGCAAGATCTTAACAGAGACTAATAATTACAGTTGAGAGTAGCACAAGAAGTTCACCGTGCTCTGCTGGAGGTTGGTATTCCCAGAGCACAGATGGATGGATGCTCTCCTTTGCTCCACCTGCCTTGTAGTCCAGCACGTAGCAGAAATCATAGAATCATAGATTGGTTTGGGTTGGAAGGGACCTTAAAGATCATCCAGTTCCAACCCCCCTGCCCTGGGCAGGGACACCTCCCACCAGACCAGGTTGCTCCAAGCCCCATCCAACCTGGCCTTGAACCCCTCCAGGGATGGGGCAGCCACCTGGGTGACCTGTGCCGGGGTCTAATATCTAATATCTTCCTGAAATCTCATCTCAATCTCCCCTCTTCCAGTTTAAAACCATTTTAAAAATCACTTTGGTCCTCTTGGTTCACCCATGCCTTAGCTCTACCCACATAGGTGCTCTTCTGCCCTATATATTCTGGGGGCTGCAGGCTCTAGGGGTGGGGGCTGGGTGCAGTTTGACCCGAGGTGGGCTCTTTTTCTTCTGGTTTTTTTTTCTTTTTCTTTTTTCTACCCCCCCAGCCCCTCTTCCTCATGGGCAAATGGCCTTTTAAGAGCTCTGGAGGCTGAGCTACCACCTCCAGCGTTACTCAGCCTGGCAGCAGGATGTCACCGTGCAGAACACCCCCTGGGGAAGCACGGATTGGGGGTGGGAAGAGGAGGAGGGGGAGGAGGAGTGGTGGAAAAATCCCCTTAGCGTGGCGGGGAAGTGGGGAAAACTTCAGCCACTGCAGCATTGCAGAGTGTGGAAACGGCGGCGCGAGAGTTTAGGGCCGAAACCTTCAAAGTCCTGAGTGCCCTTAACTGTCATTGATCGCTGGAGAAGTTCTCCCCTTGGGAAACATTAAGAATTTATTTTGCATAAAGCAGCCGAAAGAGCTGGAGCAGCGTTACCCATCAGGGCTCCTCGGCGTCACGTGCTCGGACTAATTACTCTCCAAATGTATTATTTAAAATAACCTTAAATCCGGTAAAGCGGCCTTTCCCCTGCCCTTGCCTCTGGCTGCCCAACGGGAGCGCGGCAGCCCCAGGGGAAGGGGCTGCTCGGTGCCGACCTGGGGCTGAAACTGTGGGGCCTCGGATGATTTCAAGCCATTTAATTAATTTAATTTTTTTACAGGTCGACGGACTTCTCTTCTATCACAAGCAAACCCACTACACCCCCGGCAGCACCCCGCTGGTGGGTTGGCTCCGGCCTTACATGGTACCCGAAATCCTAGGGCTCGCCGTGCCCCCTACCCCCCTCACCACCAAACCCCACTACGCCGGGCGTCAGCTCCAGCAGATCGTGGAGAGCAAGAAGAATAAACAAAAACTGGGAGCCGAAAAGGCTCAGCCCAACGGATGTTACGAGCTGGAACACTTGTCTACACCTCAGGCAGCGAACTCTCCGGAGGGGCAGGAAGAAGCAGGGAGCCTGATGGAGAATTAGGCTACTGGGACAGAGCGGTTGGGAAAGGAGAAAGCGAGAGGTTCCCGGCTTTCTCGCTGTCTCTCACACTCCCCGGGACAGGGGGGGCAAAGGTAATAATAGGATGGTTTTGTTCAAAGGGCATGGAAGTGGAATTTCTTCTTCCAAGTGCCGCTGGATTATTATTTTTTTATTTTTATGTTTTGAGGGGTTTTTTTTGTATTTTTATTTTTTTCTTATCCCAGGGCTCCCGTGAAGCCTTGAGGATTTGTCTGGTTCTTTGCTAAGGGCGGGACGGCGCCTTGGGAAACTGAAATGATCCCGTCCCCAAACACCGCAGGGTTCTGGGTTCAGCTCCCTGCCCCTGCTTCTGCAAAAAGCCTCTGGGCCCAGCTCCAGCCTTAGGAACAAGCGCTCACACCCCCGGGGTGCAGCTGCTGCTGGTGACAGCACCCCTGGAGACGGGGACATTCGTGAGCCTTTGCTCCAGCTCTTTATCCGAGACCTTCTCGAGGAATATTTTGGTGGTCAGTCCACTTCTAGCAATTAAATAAAAATTAAAGAAAAAGAAAACAGTTTACAGCAGGCTGCTCCTCACCCCCGTGTTACTGAGGAAAGGAAAAGGGGGAGGGAGGGAAACCCCAAAACCAACAAAACCCTAAAAATTTCCTTTGCATCGCAGCGGGGCCCTGCCCCTGAGCGCGGCGGCAGCCTGTACTCGAGGCTTTTCTAAGGAGGAAGGACTGGTTTTTTTTTGGGGGG